>MU224960.1:1133895-1152481 GCA_018584345.1 Thuja plicata | reverse complement strand
TACAATTTGATCAAGGAAATTGATTTGAATTGAAAATGTTCCAAAGCATTGATTCAGAAATTTGATAAAATGATAAAATAATAAATGGGGCCCAAAGTCTAGGTGACCATTTTAGGGTGCATACACATTTAAGGTCAAGGGAAAGCAAGTCACCCATGTCTAGGTGTATGGTGAGTAATTCGCCCCTGTCCTCCCATTTCACGATAAATTTTGATTTACAAGATAGAGATTGTCTCTACTTCCTATATCTAGGTACAAAATTATTCTGTTAGTTTGTAGTTGTCCAATGCATGCAAAAAATCATATTTTATCTTTATCTAACCCTAGATCTTTTAAATTTATAAAATATAAATTTGCATAGTTATCTTCCATAATAGAAAAGGATTATTGCATCCAATACTTTCTTTATTCATCTTGATGCCTAGTATATCATATTCCTTTCAATGTAAGAGGAGATAGGCCTAAGCCTCCTAGTTTACCCATTCATCCTAGCAAACCTTATTTGCTTCAATACAATAATAAATCAAATTTCTTCTCTATTGTTTGTATTTTTTGAATTAATGTTTTAATTATTCACCAATATTTAGTATTATGTCAATAACTATTATTGATTTTAAACCACATACATGTATCCTTTGGTGTCTATTTGGCATCTTTATTGGATGTTATTGATTGTGGTGAAATTCCTACAGTGGTTTATTTTCCTAGGTATTTACCAATGTTGGCAAGAGACACTGCTATGGATGGTTTTTATGTTGTCATTAATAAGAACTATACATGATTCTCATGCTAACTTGACATATTTTGTGATCAGCGAAGGGCAGATTATAAATTTGGATAAGTATAGCAGAGTAGGAATAGCATACAGGGTTCAGTGAATGGATCGGTATAGAGGAAATTTAAGTTGTGAAGCTAGCAGAAGATTCTAGAGTGTATATTCCACTTTTTCCATGATCACATTGGTTTATGTTATCATTTTGTTTGAGTTATGGAGTTATGAGTATCGAGTATATAGTGAATTGTGAAGAATAGTGATAGAGAAATTTTGGATCGATCAGCAATCCTAACAAATCGATCATTTGATCCATTTGAGAGTTATAATTGATGGAGTCATCATGATTGATTATTTATATGTATTTGGTCAAGGTTAGCATGAATATTTTATTATTTATTTGGACGATGTTCTAAACATTACACCTCATGATTTTTAGGTCAACCAGTTGAGATATTATTTTTACAATTGAGTATATTAGATCAATTGTTTGAGTTAATTTAAGAGATTGAAATATAGAATTGTTATGTTAACATGTTGAATGTGTGAAGAACTTGAATGGAAAGGATGTTAGAATGTGAGTTTGATGTGATCCATTATGTTGTCATTAATTTTTTCATTGATATCAATATATCCTTATTCCAGCCTTTAGGTGTAATGGTTGCTATGGAACTCACTAGTTTGGTGTATCAGTTGATGTGCATCAATAATCTATATGTTTTGGTTGAAGTTGTCACTGTGAGTGTTCTTAGTTGGATGAAACATATGGTTGTTTGGATCAATCCTATTTGGATGTGTGTCCCTTTTATATTATTTATTCCAACTATGTGGATGTAGCGTGTTAATCATATCTATTGGAACTCAATGCGTTCGAGATGGTGTAATGTGTTGGCTTATGCAAGGCATATTGGAATGATCCAGGTAGTCCTCTTTTCATTCCTTACCATGATGATAATGTCTTGGTGTGACATATTTTAAATTGTCTGGCCAACCTAGTGGATTTCATGTTGTTTCTTATATAAGAGTGAGGAGTTCTATTTTTGGTGTGATAGTGATCTAGATTAAGGAATAATGTCTGTATCTAAATTATTGTAAGACTCATGTGTGATGATAAGTGAAGTGATAGAAAATATGTGTTCTTGTGTAAAATTATATTGATCTCAGTGGTGGATTCTATCTCTTTTCATATTTTCTAGTTGTTAGCATTCGTAGTGCACCTCTATGTGTTGGCAATGATCTTGTGTATCAGCAGTGAGTTTGTGTATTGGTCATGAGCCTTAATAATCTGGTAGTGAACTTATTGTACTTGAATTAAGAAGTATTGGTAGTGAGCCATTGTAAAAATCACCATACCAGTGTAACCTTAGCAAGTGTTTTATATTTCATGAGAATTAGCTTCTTCGTGGTTTTTCCCAGCTTGGGTTTCCACGTGAAAATCTTGGTGTTCTCTGTGTGGGTGTTTCCTGTGTTTTTAATGCTTAGATGTTATGTGGATGTTTGATGTTCTTAATCAACAAATCTAAATTTGATAATATTATTTTTATGAGTTGACCGACAGAAGAAATTTTTTATAATTTGTGTTAGAATAACTGATTCACCCCCCTCTCAGTTATTTGGCATGTTCAAGAATTGGTATCAAATATTGGTTCCTTAGTGAAGAGATAAACCAGTTGAGGTAGATCCGATGGTGCACAAATTGAATATTCCCTTGTTTCATGGATTTGATTATAGTTCATGGAAAGACTAGATGAAAGGATACTTGATATCATTTGGTTACAAGACTTGGAATCATGTGGAGACAAAGTATGTATTTCCTCAAAACGAGCTTACCACTTCGGATAAAATCAAGGCATGTGAGGAAAATGAAAAGGGAAGGTATGTTATTACTATTTCTTTATCAAAGTCTAAATTAGAAAAATTTATTTATTTGCGAAGACTACTTATGAAGTTTGGGAAATTTTGAAAGAGATCTATGAGGGGAATGAAAGAGTAAGTTAAATCTAATAAATTAGTAGCTAAAAGACATTATGAGAATCTAAGAGTGGAATATGGAGAAGATATCAAGAAATATTTTCAAAGGGTTGAGAATGCAGTGAATGAAGTAAAGAATCAAGGAGGCACTATTACCAATGAAGACTTTATGGAGAAGATCTTGGTGACATTACTACACAGTTATAGTGACAAGATCTAGGAAATTGAAGAGGTGTATGGTCCAAATAAGTTTAGCAAATAATAGTTGTATGGTACCCTTACAACATTTAAGTTGAGAAAGTTTGTAAGAGAGAAGAGAAGATCTAAAATGGCATTCAATGAAACCAAATCATATGGTGATTCTGATGGAAATGATGAAGAACAATTTGAAGAAAAATTTGCAAGGAGATTGAAGAAAGGTATCGACAAGTATAAAGGTATGTTACCTCTAAAATATTTTAGATGTGGTAAAATTGGTCATTTGGTGACTATATGTTGAGAGAGAGGTCCTAGAAATAAGTTTAATAAATTTAATAAGAAGGCTCACTATGTGAATGAAGATACTAGTATCTCAGATGATTAGTTAGAAACAAAACATTGTTTATTTTATGTTGAAGAGGATATGAAATCATAAATTGATTGTATAGTCAAAAAATGGAAGCACTTCCATTGTAGACTAGTTTATCCTTCTGAGTAAGTGGTTTGGGGTCATGTCAAGCACCTTGAATGGGTCTCTTACTTGGATCTGGCTTTCTCCATTGTTCTGCCCCATTCCCCACTTTTTCTAAACTATTTCTGACATCCTAATTTGTAGATTTGAAGTCCTTGACCTCAGGGTCAAGGTTGAACTTCTGGGTCAAGGTTGACCTTGACCTTGACCTAGGTCAAGGTTGAGCTTGAACCTAACCTAGGTTGGGTTTGACATCAACCTTGACCCGGGATCCAAATTTCAAATTCCTAGGACTTCTAGATGTCAAGCTTTGGGAAAGTTTAATTCCCACTTCTGGGTCAACTATTTCATTCTTCAAAGTGATGAATCTTAAATTATATTTAATATAGGTCTATTTCTAGGGATATAGGTCTAATGGGGATTCAATTCTCCTATGTAGGCCTCTCTAGAGGATCATGCCCTAAATTTGTATATAAGGAAGCTTTCTCCTCTCATTTTCTGTAAGCATTATTTGTTCACAAGAACTCTATGCATGATCGATTGAAGAAAGCATCTACTCTCAAGCACTCAAGAATTCGAAGACATTCAAGCACTCAATTCATCAAGGAGGTCCATTGGTAGCCATTGAAGGATTAAAGCTCTATGGAGCCCACTTGTTGAAGATTTCTCCATCCACATCCATGCAAGCTTCTTCCTATTCCAAGATCCATTCAAGATCCATTCAAGATTGGTGTTGAAGATCCATGAGAATGTGATTTGAGAAATCCTACATTCTACATCCATTTGGTGCATACATACTTGTGGATTCACAGATTTGAATATGCTACAAGGGTTTCCATACAAGCAAGGTGAATTGCTCTATTTACTTTGTTTACTCATGCAATTTCAATTATACTTTAAGATTAATTCCAAAACTTGGGTTTGACCAAGGAAAACCACTCCCCCCCAAACAAACAAACCATTTTTATTGTAGGTACAGGTTTGGGACAACAAATCAGAGTGTAGATTTGGATACCCTTTTCGAAAAAATTTCAGGATCCACGAACAAATTTTTTATCAGAGTTGTGCAAGTCAAGGTTGATGTTTTAGGGTCAACGGTGACATTTTGGGTTCAAGGTCAACTTTTTTCCCAGGACTGTGTTGGATCAGAAAAAGATTTATGGGTTTTGTTCGTCTCTATGTTTTTGTTCCAGACTAGGCTTTGGATTTTCTAGATACAGAGTACAAACCCTTGAAAATAGAATTCTTCAGATCTGTAACATCTTAAGGTTAGTATTTTCCCCTTATTCATTTCAATAATTTCAAATATATAATACCGTTCCTTTCCATAAAATGGGTATTTAAGATCTTCCTCTTAGCTCTCATTTCCAATCGATTGATTCATTTATGCGTTGATCCTTCCTTTAAGGTTAATCAATTTGGATCCATCCTTTGTGTATTTGGGGTTAGAAGGAACATCTTATTTACCCTAGACATATTCAAATACATTTTTATATGTTACATTTTGGTTAACCCGTGATAGACAACTCTTTCTTTTTGGTGCTAGATTTGCATCTTATGTTAGATCTTTGATGCATTTAAAAGTAGATTTCTTTTATGCTCTTGCATAAATATGTCAAAAATAAAAAATCACAAATTTCTTTGAAAATAAAAAAACATTTGCATTTTTCATGCTCATACATTTCATTTAATGCATCTGGATATATCTAGATCTATTTTCTATGCATTTCTTTATTTGTTATCATGTTACACAAGTTGTTTCAAATATTTTCCAAACATTTTATAATGTGCTTTATTGATAGGGATGATAATCCTCCTATTTGGGATTAACCTTTGGATTTGGATGTTGATTACTCTCTTCCTCATGAAGCCATTATGGATGATTCTACTTTTTGGAATGAACCTTTGGATAAAGACATTGATTTATCCCCTCCCCGTGAAGATTCTTTGATACAAGAGGGCGATTTATTAATAGATGACATATTCATGCATGATGATGATTCTTTTTCTAAAACACACTCCCCTTATGCGGACATTTTAGATGTTTTACCTTCATTTGGGATTCCTTCTAGTGATGAGGCATTAGCAGAGAATGATATGAATTACCTTAATTCTCTCTCTCTTAGTGATGACCTTATGGAGAATCAAGCTCCTACCTCATCTCCTCCTAGGATATATTCTTTGCTTCCTTCTTGTGAACCTACTTGTAGTGTTGAGACAACTAACATGGTTTATCCAAAACCCTTTTTGCCTATCAAAGGTTGTCCTAGCATTACTATCAAAGGTAAACCTATGGAGTCTTTAGAGTCTATCAATGATCAAGATTTGATAGCTCAAACCTATCATACAAGGAATAACCCTCAACCTAATCCGGTGGTTCCTACTTCTTTACCACCTTCTCAACGCATTCTTCCTCCTTTGCCTCATCTTCCTAGCCAGGATTATGATCTGATAAACCAATTACACAATAACCCTACCAAGATTTCTTTATGGGAGCTTCTTCAAACTTCACCTACCTACCATGAAGCCTTGAAAAAAGCTCTATAAAAACTTTCCACTCCACCTCCTAATCAAGAGAACATCAATGACTTCTTATCGTGCATGCATGCTACCCTGGGTCCTCTTGACATTGTATTTACTCAAAAGGATTTACCTTATAAAGATGTTCAGAATCAATATGAGGCTCTTATGGTTGTTGTTACTATCAATAAGAGTATAATTCATAGGACCTTGAGTGATAATGGATCTGGGCTTAATATTTGTAGCATGGACATGCTCAAAGCGACTAAAGATAATCTTTCAACTATTCAATCTGGTAATTTTCCTATATGTGGATTTGATAACATTGATAAGAACACTTTGGGCATCATTACCTTACCTATAAAAGTAGGTTCGGTCATCTTAAATACTCCTTTTCATGTTATGCCTGGACCTCTTAATTATAACCTCCTTTTCGATAGACCTTGGTTGCATAAGATGCATGTTGTTCCTTCCAACCTTCACCGTAAAGTCAAGTTTATTCACAATAACATGATGTATACACTTCATGCGAATGATGCGCCAAATCCTTGTTTGAATATTCAAACTCACAATATTCCTATTCCTAATAGTAATCCTTCTTCCTCTAATTCTCTTCCTAGATATGATTAGGGAACCTTGGATTTTAATCCTACCTTTATTGGAGGGTATAAGGTTTCTGATCTTGATTTTATAAAGAAACAAAGAGAGTTTGAACAATGAGATTTTGCTTCTACTTCTAATTCCCTTCATAACAACTTTGTCATTGCTTCTACCCACTATGAATCTATAAAACCTACTAGTGATAACACACTGACTACTGAAGTTCTATTGACTCCTTCTGATATGGCTTCTCATTATGGTCCTGGTTATTATTTACTAGTTAAACAAGGATTCCATGGTCAAGGATGTGGTAAGCACAAATAGGGAATTCAAATGCCCTTATAGAATGGGGGGCATGAGAATTCTTATGAATTGGGATTCAATCTGCAAAAACACATCAATGTTACCAACATCTCAAATAACACTTCAAAACGTGATGAACTTATGAAGGAATTTGACCAAGATTTTCTTTTTCCTAAACTCCTTCATGCTAAGATGATTACTAGACCTAAACGCAAAAAAAAACATAGTCCACAGTTGAAGAATCTTCCCTTTTGTTTGTATCATAGATTTCATGATCACTCTACTAATGAATGTCAATCTTTACATTATAATATTAGGCAGCTCATTGATACTAAAGTTACTTATATATCATGTGGAAATGAGTTATATTTCAATCATGTTTTCTCTAAATAACATTTATGTTCCTATTATGGAGCTCCATATTATGTAAACAATGTTAGCCTAATATTTGGGGGCTTGTTGTCTTGCATAGTGTTGTAAGCGATATAATAGGTCCCCTTTCCTCCTTGTTCCTATGCTTGGGGGCAAGGATGCCATCTCCTTCTTTTCTATCTTTCCGAGATCCACTTTTCCATTGGTTAAGCAGTATCTATCTATTATGTGATATCCAATCATACATGAAAATTTTGGTTTGCATTGAGGATGTATGTCCTTGATTATAACCTATTTCGTTGTTTGACACTAGGTTTCCATGGTTGATAAATCTCTCACCTTGGAAAATGAATAGTGTGATATCCCTCACAATGGTTACTTTTTCACTTATTGCATGATATCTCTTTGCATTCATCCCTTCCTTGACCTCATAGGAGTTGTGACCTTCTTGGCTTGGACTGGGTGTTGTCTGTGGATATTGTCTTGATGTTTTTTATGAAGGCTTTATCCTTGTTATTTTCTTTCCTTAACATGAAAAAATAATATGTACTTTTTCCATATTAAGGAGGGGGGCATATATACAACCTCCCTTGTTTTATATTATGCATTTTTGTTCTAACCTTTTGTTTTGCAGCATGCTAAATCCTCGGAATGTAATGCACATAAGTTTCTAAATCCTGAAGAGATATACATTCAATTTCAATTCAATATACTAAATCCTCAGAAGGTAACGCACATAAGTTGATAAATCCTAAAGAGATACACATTTTACAAATGTATTTCATGGTGATATAAGAATATGGATCCATGGGTACTTCATAAAATCCATCAGAAGATGCACTACATACATGCACAAAGCCTTCAGAAGGCACACAGCTTTATGGGGGTGACTATCAAGTGCTTTCTTGGTGGTCCTTCCTACCCTTTTTGTAGTTCACTGTGAGATACACACATCTCATTAGGCAAAGTAATCACACCCTCTCCCTTTTTCTCTTTAACTCGTGATGTCTCTCTTATTGTGATCTTAGGGTTGATAAAGACTTAAGTCCCTAGAGGCTTGAGGATTCCTTTGTTCCTTTTGATTTCAATAGGATTATCTTTTCTTCATGATCTCCTTTACCAAGAGTTTGCATCGAGTCCATACTCCTGCTAAAGTGGGGGCTAAATGTATAGTCAAAAAATGGAAGCACTTCCATTGTAGACTGGTTTAGCCTTCCAAGTAAGTGGTTTGGGGTCATGTCAAGTGCTTTGAATGGGTCTCTTACTTGGATATGGCTTTCTCCCCTGTTCTGCCCCATTCCCCACTTTTTCCAACCTATTTCTGGCATCTTGATCTACAAATTTGAAGTCCTTAACCTCAGGGTCAAGGTTGACCTTCTGGGTCAAGGTCAACCTCTACCTTGACCTAGGTCAAGGTTGACCTCAACCATGACCTAGGTTAGGGTTAACCTCGACCTTGACCTGAGATCAGAATTTCAAATTCCCAGGACTTCCAAAAATTTTATTTCACGCTTCAGGGTCAGCTATTTTGGTCTTTGAAGTGATGATTTTTAAATTATATTTAATATAGGTCCATTTATAGGGATATAGGTCTAATGGGAATTTAATTCACCTATGTAGGCCTCTCTAGAAGATTGTGCCCTATATTTGTATATAAGGAAGATTTCTCCTCTCATTTTCTCTAAGCATTATTTGTTCACATGAACTCTATGCATGATCGATTTAAGAAAGCATCTACTCTCAAGCACTCAATCATTCAAAGACATTCAAGAACTCAATTCATCAAGGAGGTCCATTGGTAGCCATTGAAGGGTTCAAGCTCTATGGAGCCCTCTTGTTGAAGATTTCTCCATCCACATCTATGCAAGCTTCTTCCTATTCTAAGATCCATTCAAGATCCATTTGATATTGGTGTTGAAGATCCATGAGAAATTGATTAGAGACATCCTACATTCTACATTCTACATTCCACATTCTACATCCATTTGGTGCATACATACTTGTGGATTCACGGATTCAAATCTGCCACAAGGTTTTCCATACAAGAAAGATGAATTGTTCTATTTACTTTCTTTACTTATGCAATTTCAATTATACATTAAGGTAAATTCCAAAACTGAGGTTTGACCAAGATAAACCCCTGCCCCCCCCCCCCAAAAAAAAAAACCTTTTTTCTTGTAGGTACAGGTTCGTGACAACAGATCAAGGTGCAGATTCGAATACCCTTTTTGGCAAACTTTCAGGATCCACAAATAGATTTTCTATCGGATTAGGTCAAGGTCGAGATTTTAGGGTCAACGGTGACATTTTGGGGTCAAGTTCAACATTTTTCTCAGGACTATGTCAGATCAAAAAAATATTTTTGGGTTATGTTCATCTCTGCGTTTCTATTCCAGATTAGGCTTCAAATTTTCTAGAAACATAGTACAGACCCCTGAAAATAGTATTCTTCATATCTGTAATATCTTAAGGCAAGTATTTCCCCCTTATTCATTTCAATCATTTCAAATATATCATACCATTCCTTTCCATAAAATGGGTATTTAAGATCTTCCTCTTAGTTCTCATTTCCAATCGATCGATTCATTTATGCATTGATCCTTCCTTTAGGGTTAATCAATTTGGATCCATCCTTTGTGTGTTTGGGGTTAGAAGGAACATCGTATTTACACCACATATTCAAAGACATTTTTATATGTTACATTGATATTACTAACATATGTGTTGAAGTTGATAATGATGTTGAAATTACTTTTTATGTTAGAAGAAAAAAATGAATGGTATATTGATAGTGGTTGTTCTCATCATATGACCAAAGATAAAGGTAAATTTGTATCACTTAGAAATATGATGGTGGTCCTTTTAGATTTGGTGATGACAAAGCATCTTAAATTGTTGGTAAAGGCTCTACTACTTTTGATGGAAAGAATAACGCTAAAAATGTCTATTATGTAAAGGGTTTATATCACAATTCGTTGAGTGTTGGATAGATGTGTGAAAATGGGTATGATGTCATTTTGAAAAATGAATGTTTTGAAATCAAGAAGAGATCAAGAAATATAATTGCAATTAGAAAAAGAATGGGAAGGAACATGTACCAGCTAGAAAGAGCATTAGAGGGATGTTGTTTACTATCTTAGATCTATGATAGTTGGCTTTGGCATCATAGGATGTGTTACATAAAATTTGATAAGTAGGTGAGTAGAAGCTCATCTCATGCAATGAGAGATCTACCTAGGCTGTGTAAACTAGAAAATATTATTTGTAAGGGTTGTCAAGAAGGGAAATAGAGAAGAGAGTCATTCAAGTCAAAAGACTATTCAAGCAAGCATTGTACTATAGATTGTACACACCGACCTCTCTAGTCCTACTAGAATAAGAAGTTTCCAAGGTGAAAGGTACTTTATACTTTTTGTTGATGACTATTCAAGGATGACATGGGTTTCTTTTCTTGGAGATAAATCTGAGACATTTGAGAAGTTCAAGATATTTAAGGCTAGAGCTAAAAATGAGTGTGGTAGAAAGATTAAATTTTTGAGATCTAACAAAGGAGGAGAGTTTACATTTGATGTTTTTGAAAGCTTTTGTGAAAAGCATGGTATTAAGAGATAGTTTTTAGTAGCTAGAACACCCAAGAAAAATGGTGTTGTGGAAAGAATGAACCAAACAATTTAGGAAGCATCAAGAACTATGTTGAAGGAGGCAAGTCTATTGGAAGTCTACACTATAGAAGAAATCCATATTTCTTTGTATATGCAGCTTAACAAAGTTTTGTACTAAAGAAAAAATGGAAAGACTTCATATGAATTATGGCATAGAAGAGCACCTAAAGTTAAGTACTTCATAATATTATTTAGAAGGTGCTACATTTGGAAAGATGAAGATAACCTTGGGAAATTTGATAGCAGAGAAGATGAAGGAATATTTTTGGGCTATTATACAAAGAGAAAAGGGTAGCAGTGCTATAATAAGAGACTGGATAAAATTGCAAAAACTACAAATGTGAAGGTTGATGAAGAATTTCAGAAGGTCCTTGAGAAACACATTGAATATGAATCTGATACTGATGATAGAAGGAAAGAGGAAAATAAAGAAGAAGAAGATACTCAACTGTCACCGACATCTAGAACTAAGAAACCAAGGTATGTACAGAAGAATCATTCTAAAAATTAGATCATTGGAGACAAGAACATGGGATTTATTACCAGAAGTGAAGCATCTCAAGATCATGCTTTATTGTGTTTACTATAAGATATTGAACCTAAATTTGTAACAAAATCTTGTAGTGATTATAGTTGGATTAATGCAATGAAGGAAGAACTTAGTCAGATAAAAAAGAATCAAACCTGGGAATTAGTGTCCAGACTGACAGACAAGAATGTGATAGACATAAAATGGGTTTACCAAAATAATCTAGATGAGAATGACAAGCTTGTGAGGAACAAGGAGAGATTCGTATGCAAGGGTTACTCACAAATTGAAGGCATTGACTTTGAAGAGACTTATTGTCTTGTTGCTTGGATGAAATCTATTAGGATGTTCTTGGAATTTGTAGAATTAAAATGATTCAAGGTTTATCATATGCATATCAAGTCCATGTTCCTAAATGGAGAATTGAAGGAAGAAGTGTACATTGAGAAACTAGAAGGGTCCAGATCAAAATCAGATCCTGATGTAGTTTGTAGGTTGAAAAAGGGATTGTATTGATTAAAGAAGACACCGAGGGCCTAGTATGGAAATTTGGAAAAATATATAATCAGTCAATGATTCAAGAAAGATTGAGTCGACAATAATCTATACTTAAATTAATTTCAGACAAAATCTTGATTGTTGTTGTGTATGTTGATGATATCATCTTTGGAGGTATAGATGATCTATAAAAAAAATTTGTTGAAGAAATGTAAAAGGAATTTGAAATGTCCATGATTGGTGAATTGAATTTATTTCTTGGACTTCAAGTTAGTTAGAATGACAAAGGAATTTTTATTTCTCAATCCAAGTATGTAAAGGAGTTACTAAAGAAGTTTGGCTTAGTAGATTCAAACCTATATGTACTCCCATTGTTACTAGTTTTAAGTTGACTAAGGAGGATGATTCACCAAAAGAGGATGCAACCAAGTACATATCAATGACTGGAATATTGTTGTACCTAATTGCTACAAGACCAAATGTCATGTATGTAGTGTGTTTGGAATCCAAATTTTGTGAGAACTCAAAGAATCGCATGGTGTTAAAGATGATTTTAGGATACTTGAAAGGAACAAAAGATATGGGAGTATAATATCCAAGAGAATCATATTTTTCACTAATGACATATACAGATGAAGATTGGGTAGGTTGTTTGGAAAGTAGGAGTACCAGTAGCTAATCATTCTTTCTTGGCTCCTGCTAAGTTACTTGGTGAAGCAAGAATCAGGATTTTGTAATGCAATCTACTACTGAATCAGAGTATATTGTTCTAGTTTGTGGTGATTGATCAGGAAAGTACTCTACACTTTTTTTCAATTTGTGGGTTTAAGGGAAAGAACACAAAAATGAAATTTGGTTAACTCGTCAAGAATTTATTAGGTTGACTCATCAACCATCTACCTAGGTTGACTCATAAACCATTTCCCTAGGTTGACCCATTAAGAAATATTTAGGGTTAGGGTTAGCACTGGCTAGAGTGAAGAGTATTGGAGCATTTGCAGTGTTATTAAGCTACAAGGGATCACTGTTTGTAATGAAATGAAATTACTAAATAATAATATTGGACTCCCTATTTGGTGTTCGTATCCCAGGATTGGGTGAACCACATCAAATTTGTGTCTTCTTGTTCTACATATGTGTGTTTTATTCCTTTCCATTACTGGTTATATTTGCATGTAATAGTTAGACTTCTATCTTCTAATCCTAACAAGTGGTATCAGAGTAGGTTATTTTTAGTTATCCTCTACAAGAAGGTCTCATAGTTGAGTGGGAATAATTGAAGGTAAGTTGAAGGTTGACAAGTTTAATGGGTAGAATTTTCAGTTATGGAAAATGTAGATGAAGGAATATTTTTATCATAAGGATTTATGGTAGCCATTAGGAGGAATAAGAAAGAAATGATAATCCTAAAGGATCATAAGTTATCATTAGTATACAAGGAAAAAAAAATTGGACCGTCGGTTACATGATCATCGAGTGACAACATTCAGTCAAGGGAAGAGGTCACTGAAATAGTTAAGCGCAAAGGTCACCAAAAATGTCTTAGCATAGTGATCACCAAAAAGAATGAACACCAATAACACTATCACTGACAGACAGTTCAAAGAGTAAACTAACAGCACAGTTCACAGAGTAAACTTAGAGCACAGTCTACAAAGTAACCCAAGCACCAGTCTACTAAGAGACAATTTTATTCCCGAGAAAAGTGGATCTAAGATAAATGTCAACTAAAGCACTTTAGTCTTTAAATTAGCTTTAAAACTATTTCTTACAGATCAAGTAAAGTTTAATTGATGGATTTAATCAGTTTAATTGATTGTAATCATGCAAACTATGAGATCAAGGTCAACTTGTAAACCTTTGAACATAGATTTTTTCTTGTAAAGTGTGAAACCTAATTAGGTCAAAAAATTTTTGTGTGTATATATATATATATATATATATATATATATATATATATATATAATTAATCAATAATATGATGACTGTAGCCGGAGAAGACATCTTTTTATCAGACAGAGAGTTTCATGCAGCATAACAGAAAAAGAAGAATTCAGTTATGAAGAACAAGATTCAAGGCTACCGAGTAGAATAGAGTTATTATTCAATCACAATAAGGTGATATTGTATTTGTGAACTTAATGGATCTATAATAAGAAATTCAAGTTTGCAAGCTATCAGGTCATAAGTATTTTTTCTACTCTCTAACAATTGTAGAAAATAGAAGAAATCCTTCAAGAAGGTGGAGTTAACAGTCTTATTGTAAATCTCTTAACCGAGTGTACACATTTATTGTGTTGTTAAAATCTCTTAACTGAGTAGACTTAACAAGTCTAACATGTTACTCCTAATAGGGTAAGATCATCAGAAGTGATCACAACTTGTAGCCTTAACTGACACCTTCCATTCTATAGATAGTGAAGCTTTGTGGGTTTCATTCCCACCACAGTTTTTACCTTCTAACAGGGGTTTTCTACATTACCAATTCTTGTGTCATGTTTTAACAAGTTTCATGAATTATTCTATGATTTTTTACAAGCACTTACATTTATGTTATGATATTAAATGCATAAGGTTGAAAAGCAATATGGTGAGTAATGAAAGAAAAGATAACTAAGGTTAAAGTATAAAAGTTTTAAAGGTACTGATTCACCCCTCCCCTCCTACTACACACCCTTCCATTATTCCAACAATTGGTATTAGAGCTAGATCTCTTATTTGGAAAAGTTTAATTACTTGAGAGAAAAATATCATACAATGGAAAGGTATAAGCTTGATAAGAATATTGAGAATAAGAAGTTCCAGATACATATTTTCTTTGAGCAATACAAAGAAGCAAGAATCAATATGAGAGAGCTATTAGATGAAAGAAAAGTCATGGCATCTCGCTACAATGAGATTGACTATCATGAAGAAGAGATACTTGATTTATTTGATTCATCAGGATCTACATCTGTTAATACATCTGACACATCTGAAGGAAGCATTACAAGTCTAAATGAAATCAATCAACATCTGAATGAACAAGTGAAGGTACTACAAATTGGTCAAGAGATACAGATGGTAAGAATCATTGATGTCATGAATAATTCTAGACAAGTTGAACAAGAAAGGACTTTAGCCACTGATGACACGAGGAATATCACTGAAAAGCTGCAAGAGAAAGAAACTAAGATACTGAGACTTATTGAACATCACATTGAGATCACCGATCAAATAGTTCTTATAAGTCATGAGGCCAACTGAGTGAACTTGGAACTTAATGGGAAATTGGAAGTTATTGGTGAACAAAGAGAAGAAAATTAGAAACTAAAGAATGAAGTAAGGATTCAACAACAACATAATGATATGATCAAGAAAGCTAAAGAAAGTACAAAAAGAATGGATGATTTTCTGAATGGGCAAAGAAGACTCAATAATAATACCAATTTAGGGTATACCGAGAATGGAGAATCATCAAACCAATCTAATCAAAGGAATATCTACACAAATCCAAGAGAAAAGAAGCATTCATGCAATCACTATGGAAAAGCAGGTCACACATCAAATGTTTGCAGGAGAAAAGCTAAAGGTATACCTTAATCTACTTCTACATTCATAGTTAATTGTTATAACTATAATAAGTTTGGACACAAAGCACATGAATGTAGTGTTAGTAATAACTAAGAGGGGGGGGGGTGAATCAGTGACCTCAGAAATTTGTCATTTTTAAACTTTAATCTACCAATCAATACTTCTCAAATTATTAAGTCCCAACAAGATGCATGCCTTTGAAATATTTGAAACAAATAACTGTCTGTCGGTTTACCTTGTCTGTCCTTATTCTCCTTGATAACCGATAAGTAGTAAACTATATTTACCGATACTCCATAAATGTGCAGAGTATACCAGTCAATCCATAAATGCATATGCAGAATGTAAAACACTAAAGTAATAAACCATACACATAACACAAGGTTTTAACATGGATACCCTATTAAGGGAAAAAACACGGGGACCGGTACCCCAAATTTTCACTCTTTTGAAGTGAGCCCTGTTAGGAGCCAACCCTGTTAAAGGTTACAAACACACTATTAAGTGTGACCTTGTTAGAGGATTGTCAATACATATGTTGTCACTAAGTATTTGGCATCTACGCTACCATCCTTGAATTAGTCTCATGACTGTCAATAGGCTTTATGCAAATCTTACTACCATCCTTGAATTAGCCTCCTTCTTAGACTGTCAATAGGCTTTATGTAAGACCAATGCTACTACCATGAGTCAACCTTCTGGTAATCTGTTAGGATATACCTCAATTACAAAAGACTGTTAAGTCCTACTTTATTAAGAGACCTAATGCTTCAATGGTTAAACTAAAACAAATGACCTATTTCTAATGCAACTAAATTGTATATTTTTAGATCTATTTACTTACAATATCTTTCTGATCAATGTATCAATACAATTCCTTTGTACTTAACTCTTTCTGCTCTATGATGCTATGCTTTTGTGTCCATCAGTGTCTGCAGAATTCTTTAGCTCTCCCTCACCTTGATTGATCAGGACTGCATGAAGTTAATCCTTCATCAGTTTCTCTTCAGCATCTTCTATCAGTTCACTCCCCTGTGCATCTAATTGTGTATTGAAAACACTTAGAATGAATTATGGTTGTCTCTTAAATAGACATGATATTCCTTAATTCTTGGTTCTTGATTCTTGGCATGAAAAACAATCCATCCAAATTGATTTATGTCTTTAACTCCTGATTTATCTCATAGTTATCTTCTTGCCAACTATGTAAATCATCTTTAAATCACTTACTTAACTATGGTCAAATAAAACAAATCAAACAATTAGTTAAGTCTATCTTTTAGCTCTGCCAGCTAGATGTTTTTTCATTTTATGATCTCTCTGTTCTGTCGGTCAACTCTACAGTTCATCGCCGGTGACAACTGCCAGTTCCGTCGGTGTCACTTCTGTTAACTTTGGGAACTCCATCTTTCGGGTATCATTGGATCTTTCTCATCGGGAAACACTATTTTTAGCTCGTCGGGCATCCTTTGATTCTGCTTCATTGGGCAATATTTTCTTCTGCTCGTCAGGCATAACTGTGACTTTAATCTTTGTCTTTACCGATGGTGTGCACTCCGCCAGTGTATTCTGTCACTTAGTGAATACTTGACTTTTATGCTTTTATGAAAGCATAACCTATATTCCATTGGTTCTCTAAAGTCTTTGGCATTATGTATATGACCATACAGATGATATCAAGTTGACATCAATGACAATACAAACCATTAACTTATTTAATGTCTTGCATTATCTTCAACTCAATATAGTCAACCATTTAATCAGTTATATGTCATCAATCTCTCCCTTTGGCATTGATGGAAACATAGTATATTATCACACTATACTATTTCTAATACAATATGAAATATAATTATTGAGATTCATCAAATTACCAAATAGTTTGTTTTGATAACCGATAAAATGTCTAACTGTCGGTAAGCTCTGTGTAAGCTTAGATTTGATTCTTGCAAATTTTCTTTTTCTTCTTCTGATGTGTTGTGACCTTTGTTGGTGTCAAAATTTCTCTTTGACTATTCTGCATCTTTGATGTCACTACCTTTTATTTTCAACTTTTATACAAATACTCTCCCTTTTGATATGATCTCTCCCTATTTGGAGTAATCTGATAATGAATGGTTTCTGATGATAATATGGAAACATTCTCTCCCTTTGACAATAATGCCAAACAAATATCTGACATTCTATCAACCAATTCCTTCTTTCCATAATATATTCCTTGAATTTCCCTCATCCATTATCAATATATCAATCTATTTTTGTGTTTGGTACTGATATATACCTTTCTGTATATAGATGTAGTGTTAAAGTTCAGCTTCTGCTTGCATCAATCATGTTTGATATGCTGATAATGTATAGTTGATGCAGTGTTCAGTCCTTTTATTAACTGTTAGACATGGGTTTTATCCCTAGTCTCTTTCTTAGGTACTCAAATGTATCCTTTGGCAGTGGCTTGGTGAAGATATCAGCTAATTGTTCTTTTGATTACACATATTCAAGTATCACCTCTTTTTCTTGAACTTGTTCTCTCAAATAATGATACTTGATGGCAATATGTTTAGTTTTCACATGCATGACTAGATTCTTGGAAATATTTATTGCACTAGTGTTATCACAATAAATAACTACTGGTTCTTTGATCTTGATATGCATACCTTCCAGCAGTTGTTTGATCCATGCAATATTCAAGCAGTTTGTAGCAACAACAACATATTCTACTTCTGGAGTAGACTAAGAGATGCATCCTTGCTTCTTGCTAATCCATGTGACAAGTCTATCACCCATAAAGAACACTCCTCCATTTGTTCTCTTTCGGTCATCAAGATTTCTAGCCCAATCAGTGTCGGTAAATAGATTTAGTTCAAATTTTCCTTCTCTTCTATACCATAAGACAATTTCATCAGTATTCTTCAAATATCTTAGTATTCTTTTCATAGCAGTTATATGTGATTCCTTGGGGTTAGCAAAAAATCTAGCAACAATTCCTACTGCATGTGCAATATCTGGTCTAGTGTGTACAACATACATGAGTTTTCCTATCATGGATCTGTATAGAGTCTAATTTACCTTTGTTGTCTTGTCTTCTTTTGTTAATTTGCATCCAGTAGCCATTGGTG
>MU224960.1:1076181-1130020 GCA_018584345.1 Thuja plicata | reverse complement strand
TGCGACCTTGTTAGAGGATTTTCAATACATAGGTTGTCACTAAGTATCTGGCATCTACGCTACCATCCTTGAATCAGTCTCATGACTATCAATAGGCTTTATGAAAATCTTACTACCATCCTTGAATCGGCCTCCTTCTTAGATTGGAAATAGGCTTTAGGTAAGACCGGTGCTACTATCATGAGTCAACCTTCTAGTAATCTATTAGGATATACCTCAATTACAAAAGATTGTTAAGTCCTGCTTTGTTAAGAGACTTAATGCTTCAATGGTTAAACTGAAATAAAATGACCTGTTTCTAATGCAACTGAATTGCAGATTTTTAGATCTATTTACATACAATATCTTTTTGATCAATGTATCAATACAATTCCTTTGTACTTGACTCTTTCTACTCTGTGATGCTGTGCTTTTTTGTCCGTCGGTGTCTGCAAAATTCTTTAGCTCTCCCTAAGCTTGATTGATCACAACTGCATGAAGTTAATCCTTCATCAGTTTCTCTTTAGAATCTTCTATCAGTTCACTCCCCTATGTACTTTTTTACGTATTGACCACACTTAGAATGAATTATTCTTGTCTCTTAAATAGATATGATATTCTTTAATTCTTGGTTCTTGATTCTTGGCGTGAAAAACAATCCAGCCAAATTGATTTATGGCTTTAACTCCTGATTTATCTCATAGTTATCTTCTTGCCAACTGTGTAAATCATCTTTAAATCACTTAATTAACTGTGGTCAAATAAAACAAATCAAACAATCAGTTAAGTCTATCTTTCAGTTTTGTCAGCTAGATATTTTGTCATTTTCTTATCTCTCTATTCTGTCAGTCAACTCTACAATTTGTCACCGGTGACAACTGTCAGTTCTATCGGTGTCGCTTTAATTAGCTTTGGGAACTCCGTCCATCGAGCATCATTGGAAGGCTACTCTAACAGATTTCAACCATCTACAGAAAGAATTCCATAAGTAACTAGACTTACCGAGCTCACATTTTATATACAAGAAGCCCTAAATATTTAACGAACAATGAAAACTACCTCATACATCTCAAAGATCAAGAATGAAAAGGACCAGAAGATCAACCTAATTAAGAACACAACCTATGAGGAGCCTAACTATAATTTCTATCTTGAGGTTGCTTCACAACCCGACGACATGGGAGAATTATCAAGAATCCCTCCTAGGGTTTTTATGGTTGAAGATATCCATGCATACATCCATTGTAAGGTTGTAGAGATTAGAGATCTTGAGATTGAAGAAGCTCACTAGAAGCTATGTAAGGATAGAAACCTAAAAGATGAACACAATAACATTGAGGTGAAAGGGTTAACCAATGCCCTACTATTCTTGAGAGAGTTCAAGACCGAGTGGATATGGATAGTACTCAGTTGATTACATGATAGAAAAATGTGGTTGGATGAACCAAAATTGATCACAAAGGATGTGATTCATGCTATAACAGGTTATCTAATAATCGAGAAGGAAAAATCCCTAAAGCATCCTTCATGCCCCGAAATTGAAAAACTAATCAAGGAAGAATGGGATAGAAGAGGATTAAAACTCGGTACAATCACCGGCCCCAAGATGAAATTATGTGCATGTGTGATTGGATACAAGTTATTCCAAGCTAGCAGAATGAAGAACATAGCATGTGGAGCAGTTGACAATTCTTATAAGAATGTGAAGAAGGGACTTCAAGTGGACTTATCCAAGCTTCTACTAAAACAACTGGAGGAGAATATGAGAATAATTAGATCATCCAGATCTAATACATGTAAGTTTGGTTCCCTCCTTATGTGCACATTCTTCTACTTTCATAATTTCTTCCAATCTGTCAGTAATGTCACTTGGGACACAACCCAACCAATAACTACATGGATTAGTGAATTCATTAAGTCACTAGGGGATAACTTCACATCTTTAATGGATGCATACTTCACCACTTTCAAGGATAGAATGTAGAAGAGAATGAGAATCCATGCACAACTAGTTGAACAATACAAGGATGACATATGTTTCATAGTGGACACTGATACAACACTTATCAAACCAGCTATACCAAGAACAACATGGTTACCACCATTGAACTATGAGATCAACATTGATCAGGCTATAAAGGCTATTGAAGCCTTACTGAAGGAACCAGTGGAAAAATTATTGATTAGATTTGGAACATATGAGGAAACCAAGTCTAGAATCAAGACTGGCTTAGTAGTGAAGAAGATAGATCGAAAGAAGAAAAAAATAATAAAAACTCTTCAAAAGAAAATTTTGATAAATGATGAAGAGTTAGAACAATATGCCACCGAGGGACAGTCACCCATCACTGAAGGTAAAGAGTTAGGTGACTTTGAGTCTACTGAATTAGATGCACCACCAGCCAAGAAAACAAGAACTACTAATGTAATAGTTGCATCAAGAACCAGAAGCAAAGTAACAAAAGAGGCAAACTCCCCACCAATAAAGAAAGGTAGTGTGAGGACTTATCATTAAAGAAAACCTCAAACTGGGTGATCAGCACTGAGGCAAAGAAGGAAATATATGAGGAAAAGAAGACAAGAATGATACTGCAAGGGATGAAAAAGAACAAAGGATCAAAGCAGAAAAGTCCAAGAAACCTAAGACAATTGATGAAGTTGCACAGTCAATCATCAACACAGGCAGCATATCACATCAAAAGATTAGACAATGGCTAACCTTGTCTCCCAAGAATCAGAATAAGATAGAAGAGGCCATGATTAAGGCATTGGTCACATACAAGTATGTACCTGAACAATTCAACAAGAATATGCCACAAGAGATAAATGATAGAATATTAGTTAGGTGGACATATGTATTACACACGAAGAAACATATGAGGGAGAGATCCCTAGTTAAAATCACGACTGAGTCCACAGTTGAAGAAATCAACTCAACAATGTAGGAGCACTCCAAGAAATTTTCAGCAAAGCTTAGAGAATACAAAGTACTATAGGATAGATTAGAAGACATTGACAAAGAAAGCAATGAGATTTGGAATGGAATCTTCAATCTACCCAAGGAAATACTAGCTCTCACTAAGACACCCCACAATGAAGAGAAGGAGGCCACACCAAACCTTGAGCACATATTGATCAATGATACCAAGGATGTCAATCCAATTGACTTAACCATAAAGGCAAGTAAGGCTATGGATGACATTCCACAAATATTACAATCATTAGGGGAAATAGATAACATAACAATATAAGATGTCATTGAAGGTGATCCTGCTGATGAAGTAAAGGCAGATGAAGATGTCACTATCACCACCAAGCCCACAAATGAAAAGGACACCACTGATGATGCACAGGAACAAATACCAGGTAACATACCTTTATTGATACAAGCTATCAATATCATATCTGAAGCAAAGGAGAAAACACCTGAGCCTGATGTAGATGAACCAGAGAAAAGAGGTGATGAACATGAGGAGAAGTAGAAAGATACAAATGAGGAAGATAATAGTGGAGACAAACTGAGTGATAAACCCACCGAGGATAGTGGAAAAGATGAAAAGATTGAAAATAAAGACAAGGTTGATGTAGAGATGTCTATAACCAACCAACATGTTCATACCAAGCAGCATACAAAAGGCACCACACCTCTAGGGCAATCACCAAAATCAAAAGAGCCAGAGAAGGATCTTACTATAGTCCTTCATTCCCCTACTTCCAACACCAATCTAAAGAAGAAGAAGAAGAAGAAGAAGAAAAATAAAGCACCGGTCACACTTGATGAAATAATAGATATACCAGACTATGATCCAAGAACACTAGATCCTGAGTCACTGACCAAGTATGGAGAACTATGTAAAAGAAACACAATACATGACAAGCTCAAAAAGGAGCACAAGAATTCACAAGTCCTGGATACTACAAAAGAAATACTATTGCAAATATTTACTGACACACAACTTGATCAAGATGCACCAATCCTTGATCAACTAGCAGTTATGACCGAGGCCATAAAATCATAGAATGTAGAAGCCAACAAGGTCATTGAGGAATGTGCAAAAGAGAAGTGTCACTACAAGCTCACAGAGAAGATCAGCCAAGAAGTGGCAGAAAAAAAGGTAAAACATTTTGAGCTAGTAACTACATTGGAACCAATAATATCAGAAGTAGTTAACATAGTTCAAAATTTGTGCACACTAGAGCATTTCACTACCAATCATAGTGAAAAGATTCCAAAAATAGATGAGTATCTGAAAGGCTAGTGCAAAAAGTTTCACAACCGAGGAAAATGAAATCCAATTGCATTATGAGAAGATTGTAGAATAAAAATGGTTAAGACTTGAGATACAAAAGGCTAAAAGAAAAATCAGAGATGAGGTAACCGAGCTACAAGCTCTGTTACTACCGAATCTCACATTGTTTTTGAAACACATGACTTTGGTAAAGACATTAATTGCCACTCCAAAGATGTCAGTAACCGAGAGTATATATGACATCCACGCCACAATCACTTTGGAGCATAGGACCCTCGAGCACATCAAGGAGAAATGGGAGAAATAGATGGCAGACATTCAAAAGTCCCATGCTAAAATATTTGGCAAGCTGTAAGTACTACACCTTTGTCATTATTTTCAAAAAAGGGGAAAATGTATATGTAAATGGGGGAAAATATATGTATACATTAAAAAGGGGAAAAATTTATATACCTCACAAAGGAGGAAACATGTACATACACTATACCGAGGCATGCACATAGGGGGAGTCATTGAAAAGGTAAACAGTTGGTGTATATAATGAACACATCAGTTTGTACTTATCAGTTTTTGATACTAATGCTAAAGGGGGAGATTGATAATCCTAAAGGATCATAAGTTGTCATTAGTATACAAGGAAATAGTTTTTGGACCATTAGTTACATGATCACCGAGTGACAACATTCATTCAAGCGCAGAGGTCACCAAAAAAATCAAGCGTAGAGGTCACCTAAAATGTCTTAGCATAGTGATCACCAAAATTAGTGAACATCAATAGCACTATCACCGACAAACAGTTCAAAGAGTAAATTGACAACACAGTTCACAGAGTAAACTGAGAGCATAGTCTATAGAGTAACTCGAGCACCAGTCTACCGAGAGACAATTTTATTCTTGAGAAAAGTGGATCTGAGATACAAGTCAGCTAAAGAACTTTAGTCTTTAAATTAGCTTTATTCTTAGCTTTAAAACCATTTCTTGCAGATCAAGTAAAGTGTAATTGATGGATTTAATCTATTTAACTGATTGTAATCATGCAAACTAGGAGATCAAGGTCAATTTGTAAACCTTTGATCATAGAGTTTTTCTTGTAAAGCATGAAACGTAATTAGGACAAAACTTTTGTATATATAGATGTATAATCAATCAAGAATATGATGATTGTAGCTAGAGAAGACATTTATTGATCAGATAGAGAGTTTCATGCAGGAGAATAGGAAAAGAAAAATTTACTTATGAAGAACAAGATTCAAGGCTACTGAACAAAACATAGGTATCATTCAATCACAATAAGGTGATATTGTATTTGTGAGCTTAATGGATCTGTAATCAGAAATTCAAGATTGCAATCTATTAGGTCATAAGTATTTTTGTCTATTATCTAAAATTTGTAGCAAATAGAAGAAATCCTTCAAGAAGGTGGACTTAACAGTCTTATTGTAAATCTCTTAATAGAGTGCACACATACATTGAGTTGTTAAAATATCTTAACCGAGTAGACTTAACAAGTCTAACATGTTACTCTTAACAAGGTAAGATCATTGAGAGTGATCACAACTTATAGCCTTAACCAACACCTTCCATTCTGTAGATAGTGAAGCTTTGTGGGTTTCATCCCCACCACAGTTTTTACCTTCTAATAGGGGTTTTCTATGTTACCAATTCTTGTGTCATGTGTTAACAAGTTTCATGAATTATTCTATGATTGTTTACAAGAACTTACATTTATGTTATGATATTACATGCATAAGGTTGAAAAGAAATATGGTCGGTAATGCAAGAAAAAATTACTAAGGTTAAAGTATACAAGTTTTAAGGGTACTGATTCACCTCTCCCCTCTTAGTACACACCCTTCCATTATTCCAACAAGAAATTCACAACTATGTCTCAAGAGGATTGAGATATTTTGGATAGAAATGTAATTGGGAGTATTTGTTTATGCTTGGCACAATCAATAGCATTTAATATTACAAAAGCGAAGACAACTGAAGAGTTGATGGAAACTCGAGCAACGTTATATGAAAATCCTTCCTCTTCAAAAAAGGTATTTCTTATGGGAATTTATTTAATACAAAAATGATAGAAGGTGGGTTAGTTTATGATCATTTAAATGAGTTTATTACAATAACCTGTCAATTATCTTCTATTAATGTCAATTTTGATGAAGAAATTAGGGCTCTTTTGATTATGTGTTCTTTGCCTGAAAGTTAGAATGGCTTGGTAAAGGTTGTTAGTAACTTTGTTTCTTGTTCAAATACCCTAAACATTGATGATATTGTTGGTGTTACTCTAAGTGAGGAAATTATTAGGAAAAGCTCAGGTGGGTCCACATCAGGTAGTGTTTTGAATGTAGAAAGTAGAGGTAGATCAAAGGAGAGAGGAAACAATTCTTAAAGTCATGGGAAATCATGATAAAAATCAAAGGGCGAGAGGTCTTAATCTAGAAGACCAAATTATTGTTGGTACTTTGCGAAACTAGGTCATAGGAAGAAAGATTTCTGGTCTCAAAAGAATAAAGAAGGAGACAAACAAGACGAAAATAAGGAGGAAAATGGGGTAAATAATAAATCTGAAGAAGATTTTTGCTTCTTTCCCTTAAAAATGCTAATGATTCATTGGTTCTAGATTTAAGGGCCTCGTTTCATACTACACCCCATAGAAGTTATTTTCTTGATTATGTCCAAGGGGATTTTGGGCTGGTTTATTTGGGAGATAATAAACCCCATCAGATTGTTGGGAAGGGAAGAATTAAGATTAAGTTTTAGAATAAGAATCATTGGCTACTACAATAGGTAAGACACATTCCAAGGTTGAGTAGGAATTGAATTTCAGCAGGGCAGCTAGGAGATGAAGATTGCATGATTACTTTTAATGATAAAATTGGAAGGTTTCAAAAGGTTCCTTAGTAGTAGAAAAAGGTGTGAAATTAGGCAGCTTATATCTTTGTATAGGTCATAATGTTCCTTCTACTTTAATTGTTACAAAGAAAAGTCAATGTTCAGAATCAATTGTTTTGGTTGAGTAGGTAGAACATGAAACAGTCACTGTGGATTCCAAAATAGCACTACGGAACAATAGACTTGGGCACATGAGTGAAAAATGCTATGAAATTACTTCATTCAAAGATAGTCTTGCTAGGTCTAAAATTTATCAATATGAATTTTTGTAAAAGTTGTGTGTATGAAAAATAAAAGAGATTTAGTTTTCTCAAGGGTCGGAAGGAAAAGAAAGATGAGAAATTGGAGCTTGTGCATACATATGTATGGGAATAGCTCAGGTATCTTCCCTTGGTTTCTCTTTGTATTATGTTACATTCATTGATTATGCAACTAGGAAAGTGTGGATTTATTTCCTTGGGAAGAAATCTGATGTATTTAAAACTTTAAAAAAATGGAAAATCTTGGTTGAGAATGAGACTGGTAAAAGACTAAAATGTCTTACATCTGATAATGGTGGTGAGTATTGCATCAAAGAATTTGAAGATTATTTTTACACTAATGGTATTTGTAGGTAGAAAATAGTTTCAAGGACTCCACAATAAAATGGAGTTCTTGAACGCATGAATAGGACAATAATGGAGTGTGCAAGGACTATGAGGTTGCCTGCTAGGCTACCCTTCAACATGTTGGTAGAGGTTGTAAACATTGTTGTTTATTTAATTAATAGAGGTCCCTCTACTCCTTTGGGTTTTGGTATTTCAGAGGAAGCATGGACATGTAAGAAGGTGAGTTATTCTTTTCTTTGAACCTTCGATTGTGAAGCATTTGCACATATAGATTCAGAAAATAGATCCAAGCTAGAAGATAAATCAAAGAAATGTGTATTTGTTGGATATGGCATTGATGAGTTAGTATAGACTTTGGAATTTTGAGAATCATAAAATTGTGGGAAGCAGGGATGTCATATTAAATGAGAAAGCGGTGTACAAAGATCAGTTGTGACCACATGAGAAGAAATAAAATGGTTATGTAGCACTAGATGATACTCCTAAAGATGATGTTCTAGTGGTTCCTCATGATCCAAAATAATAGCAACAAATACCACAAACTTCAGTGAATGTTAGCTGATCTTCAAGGATATGTAGACCTCATGATAGGTTCTCTCCCTCTTTGTATTCTATTTTATTAACTGGTGTTGGTGAACCAAAATTTTATGATGAAGATAGCTATGCATATGGATACCAAGGTTTGGTGTGAGCATGTCATGACAGAAGAAAAGGACTCCTTTTTGGAAAATCATACTTGGGAATTATGCAAGTTGCATGTGGGTAACAAATCTTTACAAAATAAATGGGTTTATAGGCTGAAAGAGGAAGATGGAGGTAAAAAATATTTAAACACAAGTTAGTTGTAAAGGGATTTGCACAGAAAAAGGGCATTGATTTTTCTAAAAAAATTTCTCTAATGTTTAAGATGACTTCTATTCGTACTATTTTAAGTATTGTGGCTACTGAAGTTTTGCATTTGGAATAGCTATATGTGAAAAATACTTTTCTCCATGGTGATTTGGAGGAGGAGATATATATGGAACAACCCCAAGGATTTAAGGTCAAAGGTAAGGATAAATAAGTGTGTAGATTAAAGAAGAGTTTATATGGATTAAAACAAGCACCTCAACAATGGTACTTAAAATTTGATAGTTTAATGGTTGAGCATGACTTTAGCAGGTGTAATTATAACCATTTTGTTTATTTAAGAGGTTGGATAATGAAAACTACATTATTTTATGTTTATATATTGATGACATGCTGGTAGCTGGGTCTAACATGGATCACATAATAGAGTTAAAACAACAGTTAGCACAAGCATTTGCTATGAAGGATTTGGGGGCAGCAAAATAAATCCTTGGTATGAAAATTTGTAGAGATAGGTAGAATAAAAGGTTGACTCTATCTCAAGATGATTATGTTGAAAATGTGTTGTAAATATTCTCCATGGAGAATGCAAAATATGTCATTAGGGTGGGTGCAAGAAGTTGAGTCCCACTTTTGGGAAAAAAGTGGAAGTATTTTTCCTATTTTCAAATTTTATGTCAGTTGATGTCACAATTTGAGGCACTTCAAGATTTAATCTCAAGAAACTTTAGTAATATAAAATGTAGTGCTCAGAGACTAATTTCCAATTATGTAGTTTATTTCAATAGCCACATGGTAGAAATTTCTTTTTAGTAGGCATGTTCGAAATCTACTTTTTCAAACTGCATGTTTCAGAACCATACCACACACATGTACAACCATGATATCTTGACTTAAATAAAGGATTTTTTGTGAATCCTTTTGGGGAATGATACTTAAGATACTAAAGATTGGTGAGCATATATTTTTTTATTAAATATTATATTATTAATTTTTTATTAACTGTAAAGTATATTTTTGAAATCTTTGGTGTACGATACCATAAATTGATAAAAACTTAACATTTTTTCAAAATTATTATTTTTATCTTGAAGTAAATTATGTCTAGATTGATTTCATATAATTGATTTATGAAAAATATAAAAACAAAAAAGTTATTAAAATTTTAGTGAACCTCACTATATTAAGTTTAGGTATCACTTTTGATTAATAAATAAAGAAAAAATATTAAAATTAATCATGTCACTACAAAATTTTCATTTTTGAGATCTATACAATAACAAGTCTAATGGGTTTTTGTTTCATCAAAAAATTCATTCAAGAGGCCTTCAAAAAATTATGCAAGGTAGAAATTTGGGATTCCAGTGCCTTAGCAATTATTTTGCAGGCCCAAAGCATAGGCTTAGTCCTGCCAAGCCTGTCCTGACCCAAAATCCAATGCAAAGGGTGGCTTGTAAATTCAACTTTTAAAAAATGGGCACACATTTAAAATTGTGTACCCGTTTCTTAAATATAATAAACCAGTGTGTAAAAATGAGTTTCCAGGCATAATTTAAAAAAATAATTGAAAATGAGCACCCCTTTTGAAAAATGGGCACTATTTTGAAAAAAATGGGTCACCATTTTGAAAATGGGCACCCATTTTTGAATTCTTAGATCAGGCATCCGAGCCTTAAATAGGTGCCCATTTCTAGCGGTATTTTTCAAGTCCATAGGACTTTCACCAAATTGGGACCCAACTTCTTACACTTACCACACCTTTTTCTAGTAATTTTAGATTGACTAAGGAGTTATGTCCAAAGACACAAGAGGAGGAGGAAAAAATGTCCAAGGTACCCTATTCTTTAGTTGTAGGTAGTTTAATGTATGTGATGGTATGCACTAGAGCTAATATTGCACATGCAGTAGGAGTTGTTAGTAGGTATATGAGTGGTCCTAGAGTTGAGCATTGAAATGTGGTAAAATTGATTATCAAATACTTGAGAGGTACATCCAACAAATTTTTATGTTTTGGGGGCTCTAGTACTAATTTACAAGGTTATGTTGACTCAAATTTGGCAAGAAACATTGATACCAGGTGGAG
Source organism: Thuja plicata (assembly GCA_018584345.1). Lineage (NCBI taxonomy): Eukaryota > Viridiplantae > Streptophyta > Pinopsida > Cupressales > Cupressaceae > Thuja > Thuja plicata. Next base: position 1,119,353 of record MU224960.1, on the reverse strand, counting down.
TACAACATGATAAGTTTTTACTGTCGGTGGGACAACAGTGAGGTTGATATCCATGTTGCAAAAGTTGGTTGCTTTATCTACCACAGAAGAAGAGTATGTAGCTACAAAATAAGAAAGCAAGGAGATGATATGGCTGCAATCCTTCATTGAGGAATTGGAAAAAAAATGTGGGTGATCTCACAATAGTGTGTCCCACTTTTTGGGACAAAGCAAATTTGTGTTTCCAAATATTTTTCAATTTTACTACCTTTGCTCAAAGACCCCTGTTTGCATGAAGGGGTTAATAGACTTTGTGAAAACTACCATATGTGGGGGTGTTCAGGTGAAAACACCCCTTCACGTGAACTACCCCACGTAAGGTAGTTCGCTCGAACACCCCCTTCGAGCGAAGCCATTTTTGAATGGATTTTTTTATATATTTCTGGCTACCCATTTAATTTTCACAATTCATTATTTGAGATCTTGTGGACCCAGGGCTTACAGCGAACTAGTGACGTCTAGTACAACATCAACACATCCTGAGATTTTTTGACTTATTATGATTGTCATTAGTATTAGGTACATGCATTTTTCCCATTTTTTTATTGTAAATTATATGTTTTATAGAAATGTTAGAAAATGGTAAAAAACATTAGAATAGAAATTTTAGAATATGTTAGCAAATGTTAGAAAATTGTTGTAGTATGTTAGAAAACCATAGTAGAATGTTAGCAAATGTTAGAAAATGTTAGAAAACATTAGAAAACTATAGTAGTAATGTTAGAATATGTTAGCAAATGTTAGAAAATTGTAGTAGTGTGTTAGAAAATGTTAGAAAATCATAGTAGGATGTTAGAAAATGTTAGAAAAATGTAGTAGTATGTTAGAAAATGTTAGAAAATTGTAGTAGAATGTTATCAAATGTTAGAAAATATTAGAAACATGTAGTAGAAATGTTAGAATATGTTAGCAATGTTAGAAAATTATAGTAGTATGTTAGAAGATGTTAGAAAACCATAGTAGAATGTTAGCAAATGTTATAAAATTATAATAGTATGTTAGAAAATGTTAGAAAACTATAGTAGAATGTTAGCAAATGTTAGAAAATATTTAGAAAACATTAGAAAAATGTAGTAGAAATGTTAGAAACTATTATAAAACATTAAGATCTTATTGAAATTATTAAAAAATAATTGTTTTGAGTTAGTTATATTAGGAATCTCTCTCTCTCTCTCTCTCTCTCTCTCTCTCTCTCTCTCTCTCTCAATTATGTATATGTTCTAGAGTTATGTATAAATGTTATTCATGTATAGGTAGATGTTAAAATATTATCCTAGGAGGGTCCTTAGTACATCCTAAGACCCTTTAAGACACTTAGAGGACCCCTTAGTACATCCTAGGACCCTTTAGGACCCCTATTGTCACATGAAACTCTTTAAGAACCCAAGTAGGACCCTTTAAAACACCTAGGATGACCTATTGTAACTCTTTAAGAATCTGTAGGACCCTTAGGACCAAATAATAACTAATAGGACTAATATGACCTATTAAGACCAATTAGTATATCCTAGGACCCTTTAGGACCCCTATTGTGACATAAAACTCTTTAAGAACCCAAGTAGAACTCTTTAAGATGCCTAGGGTGACCTATTGGAACTCTTTCAGAACACTTAGGACCCTTAAGACCCAACAAGACCACTTCACACCTAATAAGACCTATTAATACCAATTAGTACATCTAATGACCCTTTAGGACTATTAGTAAACCCTAGGTCCCTTTAGGACCCCTATTATAACATTAAACTCTTTAAGAACCCTTAGGACCCTTAAGACCTAGAATAGGACCACTTAATACCTAATAGGACCCCTTCAGACCTAATTAGAGTAATAGGACCTATTAATACCAATTAGTACATCCAAGGACCCTTTAGGAATATTAGTAAACCCTAGGTCCCTTTAGAACCCCTATTGTGACATAAAACTCTTTAAGAACCCTTGGGACCCTTAAGACTTAGAATAGGACCACTTAAGATATAATAGGACCCCTTAAGACCTAATTAGAGTAATAGGACCTATTAATACCAATTAGTACATCCAGGGACCCTTTAGGACTATTAGTACATCCTAGGTCCCTTTAGGACCCCTATTGTGACATTAAACTCTTTAAGAACCCTTAGGACCCTTAATACATAGAATAGGACCACTTAAGACCTAATATGACCCCTTAAGACCTAATTAGAGTAATATGACCTATTAATACCAATTAGTACATCCAAGGACCCTTTAGGACTATTATTACATCCTAGGACCCTTTAGGACTATTAGGACACCCTATGAACCTCTAGGACCCCTATTGTGACATAAACATCCTTAAGAACCCAAGTAGAACCCTTTTTGACACCTATGATGACCTATTGGAACTCTTTAAGAACCCTTAGGACTCTTAAGACCTAATAAGACCACTTAAGACCCAATAGAACCTATCAATACCAATTAGTACATCCAATGACGCTTTAGGACTATTAGTACACCTAGGTCCCTTTAGGACCCCCATTGTGATATAAAACTCTTTAAGAACCCTTAGGAACCCTAAGAGATAGAATATGACCACTTAAACCTAATAGGACCCCTTAAGACCTAATTAGAGTAATAGGACCTATTAATACCAATTAGTACATCCAAGGAACCTTTAGGACTATTATTGCATCTTAGGACCCTTTAGGACTATTAGTACACCCTAGGACCCATATTATCAGCAATGTAGTGAAAAAAAAAGAATGAGTAGTCCCTAGTGTTCAACGTCCAATTGTGATAATTCTTACTCATAAATGAACGTAAATATTGTGTCTTTTCTATCCTCTTGCAACCATGCATAAGTTTTCTTTCCACACCTAAACACATGCATATATAATGATCTATAAATATAATATAAATAAAGAATATAAAAGTTGAGCACTTGAATATATATATATATATATATATATATATATATATATATACACCACATGAATAATTAAAAAATGTGTGCATACCTTTTATCTCATAAAATTTTTCTATGTGGTACTGCTTGAGTCATTCCTAATGATGTGTCATTCTCATTTGGAGTGAAATGTGTCACGCACCATTCAACAACATCATGTGCATTTTTTTATATGAACTCCCTTATAATTCATTTGATACTTTCATAGAGCACATTTGATGCAAGCTCCAGCACCATCATGGTCACCTTTTCCATGTCCACTTTCAAATAAACTCCATACATGTGGCATGTTTTCATTACGATGATATCTACATAGTGCATAGAATGGTCTGGAAGATTTGAACTGTGCAACACATTGATCTGACCAAACATAATGTTTATCAATTTTTATTCCTCTTTCTTTCAAATTTGAAAAAAAACATCTTGAAGTGGTGTTCTACATAATGAATGTCATGCTCTTTATCATCACTTATATAAAAATGATATTCCTTTTGTGATGTGCCATGCTTTAAATGTGCTTTGAATACCATCTGAATATAATTGTGCATGTTGATAACACACATGTACCATAATAGTAATCTCCTCTAAAAAATAGTATTATGATTGAATTGCCTTTTGATGAACAAAGGAATAGTTTTCTGCGAAATCAACAACTGATACAATACTTCTAAGTGGGAAGTTGTCTCTCAGTGTTTGTAATTGGTGTGCTTGCCACTTTGAAAAAAAAAAGCATGTTGAATGTAGGGTTGAATCAATTTTTTAAATTTGTCCATAAATACTCCAACAATTATCTCCTCTTCAACATATTCTAACCTTTTGGATTCTTTCCTAAATTTTGTTTCATTCTTTACATATTTGTAACTCTTGCAATTTACCATCTTTGTTACATCAATGTTTTCATTTTTCAAAGGAAAAATAACCAAATCAGCGCATGTTTCGCATATTCCTTTTATGTAATTTATTTGACCAGCTGCATAATCTCTTTTGTCACATAAAATGAATGAGATAAACTCACTTCATCTAGTAGGAGGAGCATTTTCAAAATCATAAGTTTCTTTTACAAACTTTCCAAAAACCTGATAGTGGAGATAAAATTCAATATGATAATGACAATAAGTTTCAAACACTTTGTTTATCCTAACATATTATGGCTTCAATATTTTAAACAATGTTTGCCCAATCTTTATATTGGGATTTGAACTACAAAATGACACATACATTTTAGGTTGTGTTGTGTCTAACCAATGTTTTGCCTGATGTTCATATTGATTAGCTATAATTTTATGTCTGATAACATCTCTACTTTTTGATGAAGGACGAGTATTATCATCCAAAATAATGTAACCAAATTCTTGATTCTTCCATCTCCTATCAGAATGAGGAGCTCTACACATGATTGAACAATTGCCTTCCAAGGTTCTATCATCCAAAAGCATTCTCCTATTAACATATCGTGATATTGTTTTCCTACTAAAACCAATATGAGATGAAACTAAAGATATTTGTCTTTTTCAGAGCATAGTTTTACCTACAATGGATGTCAACATAACTTTTCTTGTAATGGTCTTATCTTTAGTATGAGATCTCTTACCTACCAGGTTCAAACCTTTCCTGAGATTTTCAATCATATCAGTTTGCATGTCAACAACTTTTCTCTTTTATGATGTTGTGTCTATACCCAATAATTTTAATGCCCCTTCCAAATTTTTGATTATAAGTACATCCAAAAGAAATTGGACTTGTTCAAGTGTTTCAAAATTATCGTGGGTTACACTTTTTTAGACGAAGAAATTCCTCCTGAAATTCACAAAGTAGGCAGATTTAGAAAGTACTTTGGATAGAAAGTAGGGACTTTTGATAGAAAGTAATTTCTATCGAAAGTCCTTGAATATGGAAATTTCACTCAATTATACTTGATAGAAAATAGTTTCTATCGAAACTAATTAGTTTCAATCGAAGCTACTTTCTATAAAAACCCTTTGATTAGACACCATTTGTTGAGGCTGACAAGAATTTATAGTTTTCATGGCTTCAGGGCTCAAGCACGGGGCTCAAAAGGAAGAATAGGGAGATGTACTTTTACATCACACAATTACTTTGAACGAGCTTTCTAATGAATATAGATTTGACAATTTTTGAATTAGTTAGGTTTATGTTTTTTTATGTGCATCGAATGTAGGTTTTTTATCAAATATAAACCTCCAAGTTTGATATTAAATAAAAATAGTAGAAAGAGAAAAATTTGAAAAAAAAGGTGCCCTCTAGCTTTGAGTCTACTTTCTATAAAAAAAAATTGAATTTTGATAAATACACAATAAGTTATAAGCTATCCAGTCAAGGTATGTCAAAATTACGGTTTACTCTACTTCAAACATTCATAAATTATTCAATACTCATGATAATGTCATCAAACCAATTCCATGCCCTCTGTATGGATGTTACAAAATGAAATTTGAAAGAAGCGCATTGATATCTATTTTAAAAAAAAAGTTATGCTCTATGAAGTCAATGTAACTTTTTTTAAATGACATTTTCAGCAACATAGAAGTTTTAGTGGGGAGAAAAAACAAACCATTCAAATCAATTCAAAAAAATAAGAAAAAAATATATTTAGAATCTAGACAGAAAATCCTCAAAGACTCTAGTTTACTTCATCTTCTGATTTCAAATGGTTTAACAAAAATATGCATCTGAATCTGATTTTTTTTTTCAAAATATAGACTTCATTGCCCGTTTAGGCAAAAAAGTGTAACCCACTATTGTGGGATCACCTAGCCAATATTTATCTTTCTATCATATTCATTTACCTCTTCTTAGAAATAATTAAGGGTGGAACATTAGTAAGTGATGTCAAATTCTCCACATCCATCATAAGTAAATGATCTAAGTTTCTATAATTAATATTTCTCTTTACAGTTTGAGCTAGATTTATAAGTTCATCCATACCAGTAGGAGCACATGATCCTGACCCTTCTCCAACATCTATTACTTGAGCTTCTGTAGGGAGAGAACCTGACCCTTCTTTAATGTGCAATTCTTCAACTTGACTTGATCCTCCTACTTGAGCTTCTCCATCACCTTGATCATGTTGATTGTGATCTACATGCATAAAAATGAATCAAATTAGAGAAAAATAAAGCATATAGGTCCATAAATTTGGTTACGTAAAATTAGAGGTCTAGGTCCATACTTTCTTAAGTTTTATGATAATATACCAATGCAGCTTCACGATTTCTTTTTTTGGTACTAGGTGACATTTTTCTAGCAGATATACTTTGTCTTCCCTTCTTGTTCCCCATTTCTTCTCTCCAAAAAATGTCTTCCAAAATATCGGCAATAATAATTGTCCTCTTCAAAAAAATGTCTTAGAAAAAATCACTTTGATAGTAATTCTCCTCCCCGAAATTATGCCTTTGAAAAAATACAAATAGCAATTCTCCTCCAAAAAAGTGCTTTTGAAAAAATTGATCAATAATATAAAATGTGAATTAACTTATTGCAATTCGGTGAAAAATGAAAACAAAAACCTTTACATTTATACCATTCAAAATAAAAATAAACAAATAAATCATAACTAGCTGACCTAGTTCAGGCGAACTAGGTTGGGTAAAATTTCGGTGGGGATTTTCCCAATGGATTTTTACCATGGGGGTGTTCAAGTGAAGACCCCTTCGCACGAACCTTCCCATAAACCTTCGTGCGAAGGGGGTCTTAGAGCGAAGACCCCAAATTTGAAATTTTTCCCTGAAGGAAAAAGAAAACTCCAAAAAAATGGTCTTTCAAGGCCTGTGACAAGGACCAAACAAGATTCTTTTCTGAAATACATCATGTTACATAATGCTATTAGTAGAAATCTTTCTAATGACTATAATTTTAATACATATTGAGCTCATTGTCACTTTCAAATTTTACTTTAACCAAACATAGGTTGTTTGGTCATTCAGCAACCTGCCTCTTCGAGGCTTCGAGAAAAATAGTAACTTACAAAAAAATTATGAAAAATATGTAGGAAAAGTCTATTTTTGTTACCTTTCTTTGAAAAAAACAAAAAATAAATTTCAATATATACATATCAAGTTAGAGCGATCCAAAAGAACCTATGTCTAAATTACAGTTATTGTCACTTTAGAACTTAATGAACTATGAAACATTGACCCAAAATGAATGAAACCAATTGCATCCTTTAGATATTGAGCTTACAAATATAAATTCAAAATAATTACATCATTATCATTTTTTTTTAAAAAATTATGTCGATCCAAGTGACACTCACTCCTTAAAAACACTATTTTTCACACAAACCACTTTTCGAAGAAGGAAAAATGAATTTAAATGAATTTAAATTTTTTAAAATATATATATATATTAAAAATATAAAGAAAATGATAAAAGACTCTAGTTTACATCATCTTCAAATTCTTAATATCTTTGCGGCAATAGGTGTTCAAAAGTGAAGTTTTTTCTCAGAATGTTGATCTCAGTGTCAAAGTTGGCCAAAAATTGGGACACGCTATTGTGGGAAAACCCACATGTAAACAATTATTTGTTTACAAATAGCTAGAGTTTCATTTATCTTGCAAATAATTATTACTTGCATTCAAAGAAAAAACACATATAATTGAGGTGTCACTTCATCCGGTCGGTATTGGATGATGGACAGTTAAGGATGGAAAAGATACATGCAAATGAACATCCAACGAACATTTTTAAAAAAGTAGTGACAATTGAGAAGTCGAAATCCTCTTTAACTTTGGGTTGTCTTCATGACTAAAAAAATAAAATAGAACATAGAGTCAAGTGTTTTTCTTTCCAGTGGGAGCTATAGGGGTAGCAATATTGCTATAGGATCAATCTCCAAGTGGGAGATTGTTTAGTGTGGATCTTGTTTAGTCCCCAAGTGGGAGATTGTTGGTTTGTGGTGATTGATGAGGAAATTATTGTACACTTTTCTATAATTCATGGGGTTAACTCATCAAGAATTTTTTTGTTTGACTTGTCAACTGTTTCCCTACGTTGACTCATCAAGCATTTTTCTAGGTTGACCCGTCAAGAAAGTTTAAGGGTTAGGGTTTTTCTATAAGAAAAATGGTTTTAGGGTTATGGATGGTTAGAGTGAAGAGTAGTGTAGCATTTGTAGTGGTATTGAGCTGGAGGAATAGCTAGTTGTAATGATTTAAGATTATTGAATAATAATATTGGGCTGTTTGTTTGGTGGACGTAGCCCAAGATTAGGTGAACCATGTTAAATTTGTGTCTTCTTGTTCTACTTGTGTGTTTTATTCCTTTGCATTATTGGTTATATTTTAATGCAACTGTTAGGATTCTATCTTCTAATCCTAACATATTGCACCATCCTCATGTTGTACTCAGGTATTATGAATGAAATAGACCTTGAAAGATATAGGAGTTGTTTTTGATGAACCAATTCCTATCATGTGTGATAATACCAACACTATAAGTATGTCAAAGAATCCAATAATGCATTGTAGAACAAAATATATTGACATCAGATATCACTTTAATAGAGTGACAGTTGAAGAAGGTGCAGTTAAGCTTGAGTATATGCCCACAAACGAGCAGATAGAAAACATATTCACCACATGTTTTTGAAAGGATACCTTTGAGTATCTCTAGGAGAAGATGGGTGTTTTTCCCCTTCCTAGTATTCACTAGATGCACTAGTGTGTGTGCATTGGTCTAGTGCTTTGCATTTCTATCTTTCTAGATTAGTGCTTGGTGGCTTCCTCATAGGGGGAGAAGAGTATGTTATAAAGGTGAATCTTTTTGTTCCCTTTTTCAATGTTGTCAAAGGGGGAGAAAGTTGGAGAAAGGTTGAAGTTCTAGTGCTTTGTTATTGATGAATATTTCCATAAATGACAAAGGGGAAGATTGTTAGAATGTGACATTGATGTGATCCATGCTATTTTCATTAGTACTATCATTGATTTCAGCATATCCTTATTCCACCCTTTTGGTGTATCAGTTTCTATGGAACTGACTAATTTAGTGTATCCATTGATGTGCACCAATAGTTTGTATGTTGCGGTTGAGGTTGTCACCAACACATTTTGGTGAATGTTCTTTGATGGATGCAACATAATGTTATTTGGATTGATCCTATTTACATGTGTATCCATTGTATATCTTTGGTCCCAGCTGTGTGGATGTAACGTGTTGATCATATCTGTTGGAACTGAATGATTTGGAGATGGTGTAACGTGTTGTCTTGTGTGAGGCATGTTGTAATGATCGAGGTAGTCCTCCTTTCCTTCCTTACAATAATAAAAATGTCTTGGTGTGACCTATTTGAAATTGTTTGGCCAACCTAGTGGATTTTATGTCACTAAATATATTAGAGTGAGTTATGTTGTTGGTTTGATAGTGATCTAGATTAAGGATTAATGTTTGTATATGGATTACTATAAGAATCATGCGTGATGATATGGAAAGTGAGGATGAATATATGTTCCTATGTAGAACTTTGTTGATCTCGATGGTGGATTCTACCTCTTTTCATAATTTCTATCTGTGAGCCTTGGCAGTGAGCCTCTGTGTATTGGCAATGAGCTTTTGTATCGACAGTGAGCTTGTGTATCAACAGTGAGCATGTGTATTGACAGTGAACCTTATTGTACCTATAGTGAATAGTACTAGAAGTGAGCCATTATAAAAATCACCATGTCAGTGTCACCTTAATATGTGTTTTACATTTCATGAGAATTAGCTTCTCTATGGTTTTTCCCATCTTGGGTTTCAACATAAAAATCTTGGTGTTCTCTATGTCAGCATTTGTGTGTTCTTAATTCTTACATTTTATATGTATGTTTGATGTGCTTAACTAACGAATCTAATGTTGTTAATATTGTTTTCTATGAGTTGACCGACAGAAGAAAATTTTTATACTTTGAGTGGGAATAACTTATTCACCCCCTCTTAGTATTCGGCATGTTCAACAAAGGATAGTTTGATGATTTTTGTATTGTAAATACATGGACCTATACTGGCATAGTTGATGTTATTTCTTAGTTGAGTATTTTAGATTGTAGTCCAAATCCATTTGTAAAGCAGTAATCTTTTGCAAGGGTTGTACCCCTATTTTTTAATTGAGCATTAAACTCTAGGTTGTAAGCCAGAATGCATGTGCATTCCCCTCATGTACTCAAACCTTTAATAGGGTTATTATTTCTGCAAAATTAATTACTTGTGGTTTTCATTCCCATCATAGTTTTTCCCTTAACTAGTTTTCCACACAAAAAACATTATGTCATAATATTGTGGATGTTTTGTTTATTCTTCTGTTGTTTACTTTTAGTTATATTTGGCTTATGGTTTTGCAATTAGTTTAATAAGATAAAAAGGTTTAAAACACTAATTCACCCCCACCCACCTCTCAGTGTTCCTTAATCCTAAAAATTGGTATTAGAGATTGGTTCCTTGCCAAAAATATAATATCTTGAGGAATATCTTGATGGAAGATTTAAAATTTTCTAGCAGTGCTCAAAGGTAGCTCTTGGGTGCACTTGAATATCTTGACAAATCAAATGCTCATAACCTTGAATTGGAAAAGAGACTCAAAGATGTTGAAAAATCCATTGAGAAAATGAAGGAACATTTAAATAAATCTAGGGATAAGAGAAAAGATCTTGTTGAAAATTTGAAGCATAAAGGAAGCACTAATGATTCACAAGACTTGAAGGAAAAATTGGATGAATGTGAACAGATCACAAAAGATAGAGATAATATGAAGCATGAAATGGAATTTTTGGTAATGAAGATGACTAAGGAGATTAAAGAAAAGAATAATATTGAGAAATATTTGAAGGACAAGACTTATGAATGTCATAAACTAAATTGGCAGATTGGAAAATTGCATCTTGATCTTGAGGAATCTAGACATAATGAACAAGAGCTTGAAAGGGTTAATGAAGTTCTTAGGAGTGAACTTGTTGCAGCTAACAAATTCAAAGAAAAATTTAAATCTTGTTCACTGAAGCTTGATGAACGGCTTGAGAGTCGATGGCCAAAAGGAGATACATAAAGAATTTGATTTGAGAAGTGAGAAAGCTCCAGATCTGGTCAGAACAACACTTTATTGTTAGATTAGGTGAAATCCTAATCTCCCAAGAACACATGCATGCATAACCCTGTCACATGGAAGAAGCAAAAGAATAGAAAGAGAGAAAAACTATGGAGGCCAAAAGATAAGAGGCATCATATTCACATTCAAAAGAATAATCTGCTATATTCACAATATCTTGTTGTAAAATACAAAGAGGTGATTCCTTAAAAAGGAATCATGAAACCTTAAAAGGGAAACCCTAAGGTTGGATTAAGAAACTAGAGTGAATAGGTGAGTTAGTAATTAGATCAAAATGATTTAATTAATAACCCAAAAGGACTATTACTCTCACACCCCCCTTAAGATAAACTTAGGGAGAAGCTAAAACCTAGGAGACTACTGCAGAAAGCAAGAAAGATGGGTCCTAGCAACAAAGGCCTGATCAGGTACCCAAATACAAGAAATCTCTGTGAAGCGGGGAAATAGAGAAAACCCAGTGGGAAAAACGCTACCCCAAAAAGAGATAAACTAGATGAAGGAAATAAAACCTCCAATTTAGGGAATTTCCCAAAGAAAGGAACAAGAAAGAGCATGTATAGCATCTCCAAAGCATGAAGCTGCAAACACTATCAGAAGTATCTCCTGGAACCCCCACTGAAATAGTGCATGACCAGGTAGAGAAGACAAAGTTTGAAGAGCTGACCAATCAAAGAGGTGACCTCAAAAAGTAGGAATGACTGAGTATCTATATAGTAGATGATCCATCTCACCGAAATGCATAGGTTCCTAGCCACTGCATCTGCCTAGTACATAGGATCAAAAACTAAATATGTAGATCACTCAAACGAACCAAGGAACCAATAGAACCAATAGGTGAACCCCCCCATAATGTTGAATAGGGAGAGGTGTGACAGGAACACTAAAATGCAATGGCAGAAACAACTGCAAGAAGAAGAATAAGGAACACCCATAGTGCAGAAGAAGGTACAAGCACAAGATAAAGGGTGGTGTCGAAGTAGAAGAAATGATCTTCTAGACACACATCATGGGGAAAATGTCATGGAAGGGACACTCACTTGACAAAGTTGGATAAGCACATAAGGCAAAACATCATAACCCCCCCATGGCACTTCATAACTGAGTGCAAGTACAAACAAACACAAGGTGCTCAAAATCCAAGATATGAAAAATTAGGCACTTTATCTTAGTGTATTTATAGAAAAAGGAATGATACAAAAGAGAGGTATACAATGCTCAGAAAGTCAGAAAGAAGAGTGAGCTAGAAGAATAGACAAAGAGATCCCAAGACCTATAGAACTCAAGTAATCCGCCAGAGTGCAAAACTGAAAAACTCAAAGGAAAAAGAACCTGGAGTAGAATCTAGGAAAAAGACCCCTACCACAGAAAAACTCACTGAACTAGCTTTCCGATCATATCTGGTTTGTTGAAAAAGAGTCTGGATGAGCAAGGTATAGCTCCTAGAAGGCAAAAACAAACATCAAAATTTGTTAAAAAAACACTATCAAAATGGAAAATTCCAAAACCCCAACCTCCAACATTGAAAAGATCTTGGAAAGAGCTTTTCGATGATATAAAGAAGTCAAAAAAGGCCTCTGTTTTCACCAGATAGAGTAAAAACACCAACAGAGACAAAAAGGTCTCCAAAAAAAAAACAATTTATAGCCCCTGGGGGGATGGCACATAGGGAGCTGAAGGGAGGAACCCTTGGTCACCCATGTGACCACTGTAGGGTTAAGGAGGAGCCCATGGGGCTAAAAACCTGCTGGGAAATGCGCAGAGCGGCAGAGCTAGGTGGCGGTGTTGGGTCGGCGGTGCTAGGCCGACGGGGGCCAGGCAGCGGTGGGGCTTGCGATCCTAGGCCTACGGGGGCTGGCGGTCTGTAGTGGTGCCTTAACCAATAACCCTGGCTACATTATTTTTAAGACAAAAAACCTTTAAAATGATTTTTTTTTTTTTTAAATCTCGGTTTCCGTGCCTGTACGGCCCTAGAAACCAAATGTTTTTTGCCTCAGAGCCACGTTGTCCAAAATAGAAAATTTTTATATGGATTATGGTGTTTTTGGGTGCTCTGAGCTCAATGGTGATGTCCGTTTGAGCCTAAAGTGACCAGAAATAAATCTCACCTCTAAATCCACATAAAAAAACTCTAAAAACTTGAAAACCTCCTGCTTCCAAAACACTTCAACAAAACACAAATAGAGAGCCACAAGATGGCTCTGATACATCTCCTAAGAACACTTGCATGCATAACCCTGTCACATGGAAGAAGAAAAATAATAGAAAGAGAGAAAAACTATGGAGGCCAAAAGATAAGAGGCATCATATTCACATTCAAAAGAATAATCTGCTATATTCACAATATCTTTGTTGTAAAATACAAAGAGGTGATTCCTTAAAAAGGAATCATAAAACCCTAAAAGGGAAACCCTACGGTTGGCTTAAGAAACTAGAGTGAATAGGTGAGTTACTAATTAGATCAAAATGATTTAATTAATAACCCAAAAGGACTATTACTCTAACATTTATCAGACAAACAGATTGAGGAACCTAAAAGGACACCTATGAGGCAACCTATAGACAAAACTTCAATGAGAGATGTTTTTCATAAAAAAAATTTGGTCATAGGTTGAGTCAATGTAGGAGTAGACCTAATGCCACATCCTTTTTTGGCTATTATTTCACTTACTACAATTATGGACACAAATCAAGTGAATGTTGTGCAAAGGTGAATAGTTTTGTGGACCAAGGAAATATAACCTGATACAAATACAACAACTTTGGAAACATGGTGAAGTAGTTCAGATTCAGAAAAAAATCTAGCAAACACATGGTATAGAAATGTTAAATGTTTTATTTGTAACAATTTAGGTCATATTGCAAGGAATTACATATACAATAATATGAAAGCTTCAGTAGAAAAAACAATGTGGAAAGTGATAAAGGGAAGAAAATAGTTGATGTGGAAGAGGTTAAGAAAGAAATGAGTAAGACATGGCTTAGAAAAGAATGGATTGATACTAATGGAAAGATCACACCAAATTTTAGTGTGAAAATCTAATCAGAAAATTGATTAGGTCATATAACTAAGGGGGAGTTTTCATGAAAAATATTTACCTTACCCCTAAATTGAAAGCATTGGTAGAGGTGATCAATTTAGTTGGATAAAAAATTGAATCTAGATCTCAATAGCATCATTCTTTATGGATTATGATTGGTTTTAGACGATCGCAAATAAATTTTTGAGTCACAGTTGATGTGAAACTTTTGAGCTATGATATGGGTGCATTAATTGTGATTACCTTTTTGAGCATATGAAAGATTAAAAGGGCATTTTGAGACTTCAGCTGACACCTTGTTATCTAAAGAATGAACTTGCAGAGAGATTTATAGTGATTTGTAAAAAGATTGAAATTTTTTTAGAGATCAAACTTGCAAACCCTTTTCGTCGACGTAAAAATGTATTTCTTACTCTACAACTTTGTAATTTGATTCATAATTCATGGATACACCTTAGATAGTTGATATTAAGGATACGCCTCCAATAAAATTCAAGAAACATCTCTAAAATAAAAGGAATATGACCCTAAGGGTGAACTTTCTATGGTACAATATAGAGTTTTACATGTAGAGGATATTAGGGTATATATCCACTGTAATATTGAGGAATTAGGGAAAGATTTGATATATCAGATATATGAATCCCTATCTGTTGATGGAAAACTAAAATATGAGTTTAAAACATTACAAACCATGAAATTAGCTCATGTTATGTATTTTCACACATTTGAGGAGCTAGAATAGATAAAAAATTGTTCTCAATAGGGTGCATGATCAGTTCATATGGCTAGATAAATTGCACAAGATCACTAAGTGTTAGAATCTATAACCGGTTTTAATGAAAATGGAGAAGTTTCTTCCATAAGGAATAGCAACAAGGATATTGTGACAAAATTAAAAAAATCACAATGGGATAAGAGAGCAATGACAGTGAACAATATCAAATATCATGATGTCAAGTTTGCCTCAATGATTTTGGGATAAAAAGTGTATCATTCAAGTAGAGAAAAATCTATTTCTAGCACTATTATCCATACTACTTATCGCATGGTTAAGGAGAATGCTCATTATTATATTTGTGAAGCTCTAACAATGTAGCTCTTAGAGAATTTGGAAAAGATTAAGAAGGATAAGAAATAAATTTTCAAGTATGGTTCACTGATTATCTATATCATTTTCTATTTCATGAACTATTTTCCTAGAGTTGGTAACATCACTTGGAGGAAAGATATTCCTATTAGAAAATAGATCAGTAATTACTATCTGATGCTTGAAATTTCATCTAGGAGAAGTATAGTTTGGGGTAACTGTAGACACCCTAAAATGGACAGACTTGCGACTTTACATTAAAACACTAATTTTCATCTATTAATTAATGGTTTTTTAAACATTAATTAATCATCTATTTTCTCCTAAATCCATTCCCCTAAATCATTTAATCATATTCCCAAAATTAATTAAATAATTAATTTTATTTAATTAATTAATCTTCATTAATTAATTAAAAGTTCAATTTCCTAAAGTTTAAAATCAAATATTAAACTTATTAATTAATTCTTCTAATTATATTAATTTCTTTTGAATTAATTTAATTTCATTCAATAATTAAATTCTAAAATAAAAAAGAATTCAATTATGTCACATGTTGAATACTTTATTTATAAAAGTAAATTAAACATTCAATTAAAATCCTCTCTTTAGTTCAAAAAAGAGAACTCTTGATCAATTCTATGATTGCTCAATTCCCTCCACCTACCTATTCAGTTCCAAAAGGTAACTCCAAATTACTTCTTCAGTTCAAAAGCTAACTCATAATCAGTTGTTCAGTTAACTAAACTATATCTCATGTCTCCAAGTTGAAGAGGTGTAGTTTACTGATGGCTTCTCCATTTCCCTTTGATCTCAACCATTCATCCTCTAATCTCTAGGATTGATCTCA
Source organism: Thuja plicata (assembly GCA_018584345.1). NCBI lineage: Eukaryota > Viridiplantae > Streptophyta > Pinopsida > Cupressales > Cupressaceae > Thuja > Thuja plicata. The sequence goes on along the minus strand of MU224960.1, from coordinate 1,103,318 downwards.
ACCATTCATATTATTTCCATAATCTATATAATCAGCCCTTCATAACCGTTTGAAGGATCTAGTATTTCAAGCTTTGAGCAAACTTACTCTGCAGGATTATTGCCCGAAGCATTCAAGCATTCTTGTGATCACATATCGATATCATTTCTCAACGCTCCCAAGCCATAGAGGTTGTTGATACCAATACTGAGCACCATGCATCAACATTTCTGAAGGAGTAGAGAGAGACAATAGAAGCCTCGGGCATCATTTTTTGCAATTCATTTTGTATTCATCTCTTGTTGCTTGTTATTTTATTGTTCTTAGGTTTGTTCTTAATAGATTTGATTGCTTTCCCCTTTGCGAATCAATGTTATTAACCCTCATTTGAGTATGTAGAACTGCAACCTAACACATTTTGGTGAACTCGACGTAAATCAAATAGCCTGAATATCACTTGTAGATGACAACCAGAATCTCTAGGCCTTGACCATATGACCATAGTTTCTTGTTTTCATTTTTTTGTCAATAATTATTGTAATTCCACAATTGATGGAATTATGTCACAATTGAAGAAATTTTTCCGCAATCACCCTATTTATTTCTGCAAATTTTTTGTTTTATTTTGCAATCACCAAATATTTTGCAATCAATTATGGTCATTTTATAGTCTCTGATCTATCACTTTGTCACAATAAACAGTGCATTTACCGCAATTGATAGAATTTTGCAACAGTCACAGAAAGATTACCGCAATTGATTGCACCTAATATCTAATCTATCACTTTTCTACAATCGACAATGCATTTACTGCAATTGATACAATTTTGTCGCAATCATGAAAAGATTACCACAATTGAAAACACTTTTCCATAATCGACACTTTTATTACCGCAATCACTAAAATTTTGCTGCAATCGTCGAAAGGTTGCCGCAATTGCTGAAAGTTTGTCACAATCACCGAAAGTTTTCTACAATTGAGGGTAGGTATTTATGTTTTTCAAATATCAGGTTCTAAAAATTTTCTTTTTTTTGAAATATTTAAAATATAGCATTTAAGTATAAGAAAGTCTTATACTTTAAGTTATATTTTAAATATATAGTTTCAGGATGTTTGACAGTGGTTTCAGATATCTAGGAGTTAAAATGCAAAATCTAGATTTTGGAGGATTTTAAAAAAAAATTAGACTTAGTCAAATTTCAGGATTCAACATGTGTTACTAACCTTGTTATAAGCTCTTTGGCATGGAAACAAATCTTAACAATGCAACCCTAAAAATCAATTCACTTGTCAACTTAGTGCTTAAAAAGAACAATGTATGCCAAACTTGAAATCTCAAATCTTTCATTTTGGTGCTTAAAATTGACGTGTGGGTAAAAAATAACAAGACAAAGAATATTTCAAATTGGGTGCATCTATAATTGAACAAGCAATCATCATCTCGTTTGGGTGTAAAATTGAACAAGCAATCCTCATTTGGTTTGGGCATAAAAATTGAACTCGTGTGCATGTGTGTGATTAGTTTATTTCACATTTAAATTATTGGTGTTTAAGTGATTAACCTTGTGTCTTGATTTCTTGGTGCATTTGCGCATTCTATTAGATTAGAAACCTTTTTTAATTTCCTAGAAAGGCCTGTCCGGGGAATGTGCTTCTTCCTTAGAGAACAACCTTAAACTGATAATCCTTTAGATTGATATATATACAAGACATGATCCAAAGCTCTGTTTATATCTATCCAAGCTTGGGCGAGGTGTGTTAGTGATAGTCTAGATCAGGTGAATATCCCTAACTAGCTAGAATGATCAACTAGGCTCTTTAGTGAGTCACACGTGTACAAATTGATTGGAGAGACTCCATGGACCCTATTACAACCCTATTAAATAGAAACCTACATGTTTCACCTCCAAAAAAATACCTTATTATAGTGCAAGGGGTTGTAGAATTTCCAATTAAGGTCCCCAACATATGTGTTCTAGGATATTTTGTTAGTGAAAGATATATTCACTAATAAGAAACAATATCTAGCAATGACAAAAACATGGGTGCCTACGTCATGGACCTTTGTGTCCTAGTAGTGTGATGATTATTGTGTGAGCCAATGGACATCTAAGCATTGGGCCTATAATATTGTATCTTGTAGCCTTTGACTTAGATTAATCTATTTGTCTTTGTTTTGACCACGTGAAAACATTGTGGCTTGAAAAAGTCGTAGAACATACGTTTTCTATTTCTGGATCTTAAAAATACAGTGTCCTATGTTCTTGTTTGTATGGTCTATTTCTCAATGCAAAACCAACATCCAACATTGTCAAAATGATTCAAACATGTTCAAAGTCTAGATTTTCAACAACCAACCTATTCTAAAATCAATCATTGTTACAAAAAATTTCACTTTTTATCAGGCAGATTTATCAAATTGACATCTTTTACAAATTGACACACTTTTTCGCAATTGACGGAAGTTTTCCACAATTAACAAAAGTTGACCATAATAAAGTCCTTTATTACCATAATTGAATCTTCAATTACCACAATCACCAGAATTCTACTGCATTTGACTTGCACTCTGCCGCAATCGGTGAAAGCTTATCGCAATCGACAGACTCACCCCTGCATTTATTCTATTAGTTTAGCTTGGATTACTCTGATAGGACTCTCCATTTTTATTAGTCTGCAACCTTGAAAAGAATCCCCCATTTTTTTGTAAGAGATCAGTGTACATATCCTAGGAAACAATGAAGAATCTAGTGTGAATCTCAAAACATTTAGGAATATCCCTCTTCGACAGCTCAGTTATTGTTTACCATTGATAAATCAAAAATTCAAATTAGACTATCTTGATCCCTTTATCTCAATATCATCAATCTGTATCAGTGACTTTGTCCCGTGGGAATTTAGGTCAAAATTGTATCCAATCCTCACCAAAATTAGAGATCAAGAGAAATCAAAATTTTCTTATAGAAATATCCTTGTCAAAAAAAAGAAGCTTGAACCCTCTTAAAAAGGTTATCCCTTATGTTTTCTTTATATCACTTATTTTAGTTGTGAGCCTAGATAGAACCATGTCTATTACACCATATGGAGGACCTTACATAACTTCAAAGGTTCAGACCCAACCTGAATATTCTTATGTTAACCAACTTCCCTCATGGGAAAAAGAGCAAGAAGATAATCCTTTCCAAAACATGGATCCCACTCTATATATTGATAATGACAAAACGCCTCACCCTGGCTCTCAGAGACCAACCCTATTCCAAGATTTCATAGAGGAAGAAATCAAAGATATAGAGAAAGATGCCTACTCATCACAAGTGGTAGATGTTGTTGTAGAGAGAATCCCTAAGCGATTCTTAGCCATGTTGATCAAAAAGGGAGTTAAGATCCCTACAGAAATTAATGTATCAACCATATGGCCAAAAAACCTGCTATCAGGGAAAAACACATATCAAAGCTCCCAAATGACCCTGGTGATATCTAAAGTTTCTCCCATATCATCATCAACAACCCCATTACAGACTATGTCAATACAAACTAGCTCAGCCAATCTAGCTAGTACATCATCTGCCTAAGGCATGATGGGTTGTCACATGAGTGCACCCATGGCAGCTAGTGCATCTCAAACCTCAACCTCATGGCCTTTTGTAGCAAGCACTCAAAGTGTCTTATCAGCACTACAGACTAGCGATAATCCATTTTCTAATACCCAGACACTGTAGTCTATCCCTACAGGATTTGGATTCAATACTACCCGGCCACTCAGATCTATTTCTGTAGGTCCAACAATCAGTCAATGCCCACCAAGGGTTGTACCTTCATTATAATGGGGATATCAACAACGTCAACAACAATCTCAACAATAACAACCCCAGCAACAACAACAACATCAATCTTGGACACGTCAAATGGCTATGTATTCAAATCAAACATTGGTAAATCCAAGTCAAATTCCTAGGAGATCATATGTCCATATTCAAGGAATGCAAAGGAAATGCCTTATTCCAAACACAAGACAAAGACACAATGTTAGAAGCGCTCCCCAGAATCCAACATATATTTTGATGCAATAGGTGCAAGATCTACAAAAACAAATGAAGGACATGCAAAATCAAGGGCAAACCAAGTCCTACACAGTGAAGGACTTATACCCATACCCATTTGATCAAGATCTGATTATGTCACCTTTCCCGACATACTTCACATTGCCTAAGTTTGATAAATATGGAGGAAATACAAATCATATAGAGCATATTAGGGAGTTATTCACAAGTTGCATTAAGGTTTCCCTTGATGCAACTTATCTCATGAGACTATTTCCACAAAGTCTAGCTGGGCCTGTAATGGAATGGTTGTTACACCTACCCCATGGCATTCAATCATGGGGAGAATCAGCTGGAAATTTTATTGCTCACTTTTACCATAATATAGAACGCAAGGTTAGTATCAAGGACCTTTTTGATATTAAAAAAAATGGTGAAATATTTGTCAAGTTCTTACAAAGGTGGAGGAACACGACAAATTAGATAACTTATGATGTTCTCGAATAGGACCTCATAGTCATTTTTTTCAACAACTTGATCCCTGACATGTCATTCACTGGAGAACTCTAAATCCCTCAAAACTTCAAACAGTTGATAGAACGAGGAGTTTGATGTGAGAAAAATTTGGTGAAGTGAGGAATCCTTGCAGATCCTACACAAGAAAATAGCAACAATACTACAACAAATAAACCCAAGTGGTGGAATAAAAGCAAAAATGTCACAAATGATGACATTTTTTATGTTAAAACAATCAATTATGCTCAACCCAAAGTTTCACTACAAGGAGAACCCTTGGCTAATCAAGCACCTTTGATGCATACTCAGTAGATGAACATTGAGGTTTAGGCACCCATTTCTCAAGCAGCAGCGGTGACCCAAAATCAAACAAATGCACCATGACCACAAAGGTTTCCATTTCCTAAATGGGACTACACACCATTATGAGAGTCAATCAAATTATCCTTAAGAAAGTTGATTCAAACCAATACAATTACTCTACCTGAAATCAAAGAATATGAACATGGTGTTGTAAAACCAAAGTGGTGGAGCAATAATGATTTATGTGAGTTTCATCTAGTCAAGGTACATAAAACAACCATCTGCCATCAGATGAAGAACATAATACAAGACCTCATTGACCAAGGTAAGATTGACATGTCAAACACATAGTCCAAGGGAACTATTGATCATACTATCTTTAATGATAAGTTTCATGATCACAATAAAGGAAAAGCCTCTACGATTGGTGGACCAGATAAACAAGTCAACTATACCTACGCCAACTCTTATAGCACCATAAATTGCATAAACCCCTCTAAGGACCAAATTGACACAATTACTATCAGAGATACCAAAGCTGAATGCACTATCATGATGCGACATTCTAAAGTTACCTTAGAAGGGGTACCATCTACCTCAGCCACCCCAGCCAAACCCACAATAGCTTCCAATCCACAGTCCATATTGGTTGACCAGTTAAAGCACACGCTTTCCCAAATCTCTATGTTTGAACTATTGCACATATCCTCGTAGCACAAGCTAGCCTTAGACCAAGCGCTTCAGAATGTAGCAGTCCCAAGGGACATAAGCTCAGAGAGTTTCCAGACCATGGTTAATCACATCATAGCCAAAAATCATGTTATCTTCATAGAAAATTATGTTCCTCCACATAAACCTCTGCATAATGACCCCCTCCATTTACTCAGACAAGTACACAAGCATTCTATTCAAAGAGTCCTCATTGATGGTGGGCCTGGACTAAACATATGTACTTTGAAAGTGATCAAAACTTTAGGCTATTTAGAAACTAGCATTAATGTTACCAAGAGAATTAACATTCAAGCCTATGATGAAGAGGAGAGGTCATCAAAAGGTATCCTTATTTTCCCCATCAAAATAGGAGTAGTTGTCAAAAATACTCCATTCCAGATTCTAGACCTAGATTTAGGATACAACATGTTGTTAAAAAGGCCCTAGATACATGAAATGCAAGTGGTACCTTCAACCTACCACCAGTGCATCAATTTCCTTACCAAGGAGAAGAGATTATCATTAAAGGTGATCCCAACCCTTTCCATTATTGCGATACCATGAGAGTCAGCACAGATAATCAAGTACCTTCAAATCAGGAAGGTAGTATCCCTTCCTCTTTTGACTCCATTCCCAAAGACATACCCAAAAAGAAAGCTAATATCTCAATCCAGGACAAAGGATGTGGCAATTATCACTATGAAGAGGCATTTTCCATCACAAATATGCCTCAATCTCCAAGATCTTATGGAATTCCTAGACAAGTGACAACAAATAAAGAACCAAAGGTGTTTGTGTCCTCCTACCATATTTGTTAAATGGGGAGATATAGCTGAAGAAAACCCTTTTGACTGAGATATCAACACACGGTTATATCAAGATCCACAAGAAATACCCATAGTCCACATACCATTAACACAATATGGAGCTGGCTACACCATGCTACAAAAATATGGATATGATGGTACAATAGAATTTGGGGCAAGACAACAAGGTTTGATGGAACTATCCTTACCGCCTACACAGAGAAACAAAAGAGGACTATGCTATGGACAAAATAAGACTAGTAATGCCTTTCGAGATGTACCAGTAGACCAACAATAGGTTGCAGAACTACACCAAGGGAAAAATCTAGAACATGCCTTAATCAGCAGCATACTCCAATGATTATTGCCATCTGAAGTGGAACCTATGGATTCCCAAGTAAAATTAAACATAACTATCCAGGATAATGCAGAAAGTGAGACATCTAACGAGCATTCTAGAATGACTGACTCACACGAGTATGAGTGGTTATCCCCCCATAATTCTGAGCCATCCATCCCCAACTTTTCCCCTCGTGGTACTAGCACTGTGACCATAAGTGACTTATTTGACCAAATGAACTTAGCGGATCAGCCATGCATTGATAAACATGTCAATATCAATTCCTTAGATGGATCATCCACATCACATTCTAATTTTTTTAGAACAATTTTTGAGGTTCCCTTCAACCATACTAAGTTGTCTTCCTATCCTGATCTTTGTCTAGTTTACCCTGAATTAATTGAGTCAGACCAACAAGGACCACCTTATGTGGACATCTTTGAAAATGATGAAGATATTGCAGAATTCATGGGGCTCTATGAGGGCATACCATCTAGGGGCCACAAGGCTGGATTCTCTTTCAACCTAGATAGCTTAGCATATTTTGGGTATGGGGATCCTCTTTCTAGTCATAAAAGAAAAAATAAAATTAAAAAAAAAGAGTCATTAATTGAAAACCAAAAGGCGCTTTTGTTGGCAAGTTGACTACCTGAGGATGCATGACTCATTTTGTGTTTTCATCATGGCAACAAAGTCATGTTTAGTTTTTGTCATGAAAGACAAAATGACTAAGTATGAAAACAGGGCAGACAAAGATACTCAGCGATCAGCACATCAATGCACATGTGAAAGATCGATTCAACTTATGCACGTTCAGATATAAGTTGTATGACATGTGTGCATGCTACATCCAGACACACATAGTACAAAACTATAGTATGACAAAGTTACAGGAAGATCAGTAGACCAGCAGTCCAGGAGACAGAGCATGGAAGCCAACTAAGTGTTTTGATCAGCGTGTGTTATTTTATAATGTACTGGCTAAGTGCCTTTGGTTATATGATTGTAATGATGTAATTAACATTGTAGTAAATACACTTGAGCTAACTTGTTTGGAAGCATTGTATATTTTGTTTTAGGCCTGACTAGTGTTTTTTTTTAGGTCGCACCTATTCGGATTTGAATATATAAGTATGAAATGTAAAGATATGATACAAGTGTCAATTATTATGTAAGCGGAAGATACAAAGGGATAGTATTATGAATTCAATATATGATATAACTCTTTGAGAGAGTAAGAGCATTCGCGCATACATGAAACTGATCAAACAATAGTGTCATCATAGCAGGTCATTTTGATATAGTGCATATCATCTTTCAGAAGGTTGTAACCTTCATCTTATTGGGCAGTGAGCCATATACCTTTAACAGGGTCCGACCTTTAACCAGGTCACTATACTCATATTGTAAAGACTGCTTCTAACAGGGCAAAGGAACTCTCACAAGTTCATTATACTAAGTACAATATTTGTGGGTACTAATTCCCACTGGGGTTTTCCTCTGATCAAGGTTTCCTTGTAATCATATCATGTGTTATGAGTTGTTATATTAAGCTTCATTCTATGCATGTTTGATTTATGTTGCTGAAAAGTAATTAATAGGCAAACACTGATTCACCCCCCTCTCAGTGTTTCTAACAATTGGTATCAGAGGTTTGGTCCTCTACAAATAAGTTTAACCACTTGAGGAGATCATGGACTCAAGAGAAGCAAAACACTTGAAAAAGAATCTTGAAGCAGCTCTTGAAGATCTTGATAGATCTAAAAAAGAAAATGAAGAACTTAGACTGCAATTTGATGGCTCACAAATGCTTATCAAGAAATTAAGAAAAGATTTGAAAGATTGTTCTACAAGTGACTTAGGGAAAATGATCAAAAATTTCAATGAAGAGAATATGTCTCTGAAAGATAAAGTTGAAAATCTAGATGAATAGCTCACAGAAAGCCAAATTGCTATTGAAGAAAAGATCAAAGAAATCAAGAAACTAGACGATGAACTTTTAAAAGCAAACATGAAAGTTCTGGAATTGGAAAACATAAAAAGGAAGTTAGAATCTTAATTAATAGAAGTAAAGTATAAGATTGATAAATTTCATACAAGTTCTGATTCACTTCAATCTCAGCTCAATGCACAAAAGAAAAAAGGTGACACAACTGGTCTTGGATTCAATATAACACAAACCAAAGTCAATTCATTACAAGAAAGAGAGAAACCTCATGAAGCACTTTCAAAAGAAAGGAAAGTTGAAAATGTTGAAGAGATTAAAGCAAATCTACCAAAAAGGGAAGTCAAGCAAGTTAACAGAACTTGTTATCCATGCAACAAACATGGTCATTTGGCAAGAGATTGCAAAAAGGTAAGACCCTTCAATGGTTATTGTTTCTCTTGTAATAAATTTGGTCATATGGCTATACATTGTAGAGCTTAGTCACAATAGAACCAAAGAAGAATGAATCAAAGAAATCAGAGTAATCAACCTCAAAGGAATTTGTAGAACACTACATGTCAGATATGTAACTACAATGGACACACAGCAAAGCAATGCAGCATGATGAACAAAAGCATCAGACCTCCTATCATTTGTCACACATGTGGAAAGGCGGGAAACATCTCAAAGTTTTGTAGATCCAAAACTTAGAAGAAAGATGAACCTAAGAAATCACTATTTGAAGAGAAAGGAGAAGTTAATTTTGTTCAAGCAAATGAAGATTCAAGCAAAATTTGGGTTGAAGTAAAGAAGGACAATGATGTTGAAAAAGTAGTTGATGCATCCACAGTGGACGCACCCTCTACTTCTACTTAAATAGACCTTCTTGGTCTTAGAGGGGGCTATTCTAGCTCAGGACCCCTACACGGTTGGTATACTCACCTCTGAGTATGCACCTATGAAATCATGGTTACAAGAACATAATACTACTATGTGCATTCACGCATTGTCTAAAATGCATCAGGATCAAAGTTTCAAAATCTCTGGGTAATTTGCGTACGGTTGCAAACATTAAATGTGGTAGACTATATAAAAGAAAGAAAGTATTCAATCTTCTTCACACTTCCATTTGAAGAGAATAGAATTTGGAGAGCATTGGAGCACTAGACATCAAGGCACGAAGGCATAATAGATTTGGTAGTTGAGCCAACGGATAAGAAGTTTGGAACGAAACCCTAGCAGTCGCGCCATTTTAGAATTTCATAAAACCCTACTTAAGCAAACTCCAAGTAAGTATGGTGACTCCAGTTGTGTTTGATATAGCAGAGAGGAAGAGATTTGTATTCAAGAGGCATCCATTCAAATCCATACTAGATGATGTGGAAGGGGCTTTCTCCAAAACCCTGCTAGGTTTTGTTCATGTGGAAGATATCTGCGAGTATATTTACTGTAAGAAGGAAATAGTAGGAGATGTTAAAATAGCTACTTATATGGCATCCATGATGAAACCTGACTACACATTCAAATCTAAATTCACACACTTGATTGATAACACTATCTTTGAGTATTCTAATGCGCACGAGTTTGATGAGCCTGAATGGGTAAATATTTTGTTGAGTAGAATACATGATCTTATTTACTGGATTGGTGAGGTCCCTGTGCATATCACCATAGACCTAATTCATGAATTAATCAGACTTCCCAACACTGGACCACTCTTTCCCACTAGAAAGGATGTCAAAAAGAAGATTGAACAAGTTTGTCTATCTAGAAGTGACAAGCGCGGAATGACACTTGACCCTATCAAAGAAGATGACATAAAACTTCTGACAATGATACTTGGGTATAAGTTTCAGTAAGCAAGCAGGTTGAATAGTGTCTCTATAGAAATAGTCCTAGCAGCTATAAGAATGGTGAAGGACAACACTCAATACAACCTATGTGAGATCTTGCGCGGTCAATTGATTGACAATATCCAAATCATCAAACATGAAAAGAGCAAGACATTCAGGTTTGGATCTCTAATCATCTACTTGTATTTCCATATAGTTGTAAAGGATGCAAACCTTTACCTAGATAGGAGAAAATCCACAATGTCTCAGATATCACTCAAGGTCAGATTAGAGAGCAGTGCAAGGGGCCATGGCTATGGATATAAAGACATTCAGGATCAAAATGCAGAATAGGTACAGACTATTTGAAAAGATAGTTAACAAATAAAAGGATACCATATGTTTCATGGTAGAAATAGATTGCACATGCATGGAGGTAGTTGAACCTAGAACCAAATGGATTCATCCTCTTGGTTATGAAGTGGAAGAACATGTGCTAGAAGGATATGCGCAAGTTCTATTGTCAGTGCCCAAAGATCCTAATGAGCCTAGGTGGGGCACTTACAGAGAGAAGACCAATGAAGTGGATACTGTCCTACACAATGCTGATAATAAAAGGAAAGCATCCAGAATTACATCCAACATATTGAAAGTTCATGGAGTCACCCAAGAAGATCTTGAAAAAGCTAGAGATGCCAAGATAGCAAAAGAACTTGAGAAAGCTGAACAGATCCATAAGAAGAAGAAAGTGGAGAGAACCTCTGCGCCCTCTACCACCATTGAATTAGATTCATCTCCAATGTCTACACCAAGCAAGAAGACTAGAGGAAGAAAACAAGCACCCAAAAATCACCCATCCTCAAGGAACACTCAAAGAAAAACAAAGAATACTCAAGCTCCTCCTGAGGTAGGATTTAGACCTAGTCTAAATATTTTGAGAATAGGATTGTTAATTAAAGGAGATTAGATACACTATCTAAATTCTATGAAAAGTATCAAGAAATTGATAAGACTAAGATACACTCTATGATCATATCTCATATGATCAAATTCAAGAAGATAGTTCTTGAACTCAAGACAATGATACCGGATCAATTATGGAACTTATTAGATATCATGAAAAGACATGCAATTGAGGAAGATATGAGGATAAGAGAAGAAACACTGGATACTGTTCTTCCTGTATGCTCACATGATGAGAAGGCTATATTGTTAGATCTGGTGAAGCCTCATCTCCGAACTAAGACAAGGACCCTACAGATTATGAACAAGGAGTATGAACAGATAGGTAAGGAGACTAAAAAGGAATTTGCACAAGTCTTTATGGACAGACACATGTATCCACCAATGGCACCTACAATAAAAGTTACTCTAGCTCCTCCCAAATAGGCTACAAAACCTATGATTTAGAATGCACCTATGACAGGTCCATAGGTCTCAGCGCCCACAGTGACAATAACTTCTGATACAGATAAAGATTTAGAAGACACTATAGTAGTTGACAATGTCAAGATATCCATGACTGCATCTGAAAAAGATATGGACAAAGTTGATAAGGCATTTGTAAGCACTGAAGAAATGTGCACTAATGATACCTCCACACAAAAAGATGAAGTTCCCATCAATGATCAAATTGACACAAATGAAGATACTCAAGATGATACTCAAGGTGACAAGACGCCAATAAAAGAGAAACTAGTAAAAGTTGAATGCGTGGATACCAATCAGAACACTATATTCTCACCATCCACTCAACCATCTACCTCATTGTTGTCAAGGTTAACTCCTGATTTAGAAAGTTTGGATGCATGGGGAGAAGAAGACCTAATCAAAATTAGTTTTGTTTCTATGGAAAAAGAAAAGGAAAAACAAGTGATGAGGAACCCTCACTTTTTGGAAACAGTGAATATTTTGAATGACTTAGTGCCTGCTGATCAGAAAGTAGCCAAAGTCCAATCAATTGAAGATGTGGACAAAATTTTGGAAAAATTTAAATCATATTTTATAAGCTTAGTAGACTTTGCTACTAAGATTGCAGAAGATTAATACAAGAAGGATAGACTGGATGATTTCGTAAAGAACTTTACCTTAGACTTGAACTCCTTAAAGATTGGGCAATCTATATTGAAGGAACTGGCAGATAAAGGAAAGAGAGTCATAGCAAACTATATGGACAGAGTAAATCTCGCCTCTAAGAACACCCAAAAGGTAGAAGAGGTAGAGTTAATGATAGATAGCATAAGAAAATTAGTTGAAACTTCAACACAAGACATGAACATATGTAACAATGTCTACCAAGAGCAGTTAGATAAAATTGAGAAAGAAAAGTTAGAAATCAGCAAGATAAGGGTAAGGCAAACACAGTTAAGAAATGCACTTGCGCCATCCTTAGTGGTCCTCAATGAGAACATCAAATAGATTGATGCCACTATTGTGACATATGATCAAGGTCCCTGCTTGGATCTGATAAAAATGGAGAAGCTGACATATGCATTGTGTGTGCATCTACAAACAGTTGATGCTATGAAAGTATTTTAGCAGAAAGAGATCCAATCTCTTAAAATTGTGTACCCTAAAGTGTATATGGAGTAAGTATGTAGTTGACTTACAAGTTTTTGTACACCTTTTTCATTAATGTCAAAGGGGGAGTAATATAGAATGTGTATATGTAGAGAAGTATATGTATATATGATTTTATATAGTCACTTTTTGTGTTAAGTCATTTTGAGTAACTTGACCACATTCCTTTGTTTCCATAAATGACAAAGGGGGAGATTGTTGGCAAGTTGACTACCTAAGGATGCATGACTCATTTTGTGTTGTCATGTTTAGTTTCTGTCATGAAAGACAAAATGACTAAGTATGAAAATAGGGCAGACAAAGATACTCAATGATTAGCACATCAGTGCACGTGCAAGAGATCGATTCAGCTTATGTGCATTCAGATATAAGTTGTATGATATGTGTACATGCTACATCCAGACATGCATAGCACGAAACTATAGTATGGCAAAGTTATAGGCAGATCGGTAGACCAGCAGTCCAGGAGACAGAGCATGGAAGCTGACTAAGTGTTTTGATCAGCATGTGTTATTTTAAAATGTAATGGCTAAGCACCTTTGGTTATATTATTGTAATGATGTAATTAAAATTGTAGTAAACACGCTTGAGCCAAATTTTTTGGAAGCATTGTATATTTTGTTTTAGGGTTGACTAGTGTTTTGTTTTGGGTCATGCCTATTTGGATTTGAATATATAAGTATGAAATGTAAAGATATGATACAAGTGTTAATTATTATATAAGAGGAAGATATAGAGGAACAGTACTATGAAGTTAGTATATGATATAGCTCTTTGAGAGAGTAAGAGCATTCACGCATACACAAAACTGATCAGACAATAGTGTCATCACAGCAGTTCATTTTCATATACTGCGTATCATCTTTCAGAAGGTTGTAGCCTTCATCTTATTGGGAAGTGAGCTTAGGAAATGAGCCATATACCTTTAATAGGGTTTTGTAAAAGACTCCTAATAGGGTTCAACCTTTAACTAGGTCATTGTACTCATATTGTAAAGACCGCTTCTAACAGGGCAAAGGAACTCTCACAAGTTCATTATACTTAGTACAATATTTGTGGGTACTAATTCCCACTGGGGTTTTCCTTTGATCAAGGTTTCCCCATAATCATATCAAGTGTTATGAGTTGTTATATTAAGCTTCATTCTATGTATGTTTGATTTATGTTGCTGAAAAGTAATTAATAGACAAACACTAATTCACCCCCCTCTCAGTGTTTCTAACATCTTTCTGACCACAAAAAAGTAAAAATAAAAGACGTATCTTCTGGTGGAAACCTTTTCAAGGTGCCAGAGGATGGAAAGTTAGACCTTCTCCCCCTATAAGATGAAAAGTCACTACTACTTGTAGAAGATAAAAAGGAAGTCAATCTAGGGGATGGAAACAACCCTAAAAACATTTATCTAGAAAAATCCCTATCACCTATTGAAAGGGAACAGTGTATAAGATTCTTTAAAGAAAGGCAAATCAACTTTGCATGGTCTTACACTGACATTCCTAGATTAGATCCTAAGGTGGTGCTACATCATTTACCATTGTTACCAAATTCAAAGCCATTTAAAAGAAAGTTGAGAAAGATGCATCCCCACATCACTCTCCTAGTCAAAGCTGAACTCAAAAGTCTTCTAAATGTAGGCTTCATATGGCTCATACCTTATGTAGACTAGATATCCAACATAGTACTAATTATAAAGTATAGTGGTCAGATATAGATATGCACAGATTTGAGAGACCTCAACAAGGTATGCCCTAAAGATGAATTCCCTCTACCCAATATTGATATGGTCGTGGATGCAACAACGGGACATCAAATGCTATCACTGATGGACAAATTTTCAAGATACAACTAGATTATAATTGCACTAAAAGACTAGCACAAAATAGCATTTACCTGTGCATGGGGCACATACTGGTAGAATATAATGTTGTTTGGCCTAAATAAAGTAGGTAAAACTTACCAAAGGGCCATGACCACAATATTTCATGATATGATCCAAAAAACCATGGAGGGTTATGTCGATGACATACTATCCAGATTAGCACTTAGGAAAACACACTTACAAGTTTTGGATCTGATATTTGAATGAATGCAAGGGTATAAAGTGTGCCTTAATCCCAAAAAGTGTACATTTGGAGTTACTACAGGAAAGATTCTTGGATTCATAGTATTGCACAAAGGGATCAAAGTTGACACAGAAAAAGTTTAATCCATCCTGAAAATGCTACCACTGACAAATCTTAGGAAATTACAAGGTCTAAAAGGCAGACTGCAATCCATCAAAAGGTTCATAGCCTAGCTAGAAGAGAAGTGTCACCCACTTCAGCACTTATTACACAAGGATGTCACCTTTATATGGACAGAACAGTGTCA
Organism: Thuja plicata; assembly: GCA_018584345.1. Taxonomy (NCBI): domain Eukaryota; kingdom Viridiplantae; phylum Streptophyta; class Pinopsida; order Cupressales; family Cupressaceae; genus Thuja; species Thuja plicata. The sequence continues at coordinate 1,087,913 of MU224960.1, read as the reverse complement.
GACCGCTTTAATCTTTCAAGGACTATTTACAAAAATATCTTGTTCTAGTACCACCAATACTAGGCAGACCGCTCCTACTATATATCTCAGCAACTGAATCGAAATTGGGTGTTATATTGGCCCAACCTGATGACCAAGGTAAAGAAAGAGCTATCTACTACCTCAGCAGAACACTAGTAGGCTACAAGTTAAATTATTCAACAATAGAGAAGTCATGTCTCACAGTTTTCTTTGTTTCCAAGAATCTAAGACATTACATGTTGAGTCATCAAACAAAACTCATAGCATACATAGATCCTTTGAAGTACTTACTAAGAAAAGAAGTGCTAACAGGACGTCTTGCCAAGTGGATTATGATCCTGAGTGAATTTTACATTGAATACATTGACACAAAATCTATCAAAGGACAAGTAATTGCAGACCAACTATATAGGTTAAATGTGGCCTTCTTATTTAACCATACACTTCAACATAGTCCATGTTCATCAGCCACATACAGAAGTGAATATGAGTTATTCATCCTGTATGCATGTATGATTTGACCTATTTCCTTCTATCTAGATGGGGTTTCAAATAGCTCTCAGAACGAGAGTCTCACAACCATAGACCAATCTAAGAATGAAGGATTTTTCTCTATGAATACAATGAAATGTAATGCAAGATTAATCTAAGAACATGAAAGATGCAAGATTAATCTAAATGATATTAAACTAAGACATGATAAGAAATATGAGACTAATCTAAGAAAATGAAGCTATTCTATTGCAAATGAGCTTAATTGAAATGATGAATTCTAAAATGTAGTAGCAATTCTTTATGCTAACAATGCAATATGAATATGACTGGGGTTTAAATGAGAAAAGGGAGTTCTTTTATAGACTGAGAGTCTTCTCAGAATAGAAAGTTTCATTTTTGAAATAAAATAGATAGAAAAGCCAGTTCAAAATAGAAAGCTTTCTTCAAAGAAAACTGTGAATTGTTTTCCTTTTTTATTTTAATTGTTTTATTTACAATTTTAACTATTTTCTTTCTCTTTAAAACACAGTTAATTCAAAACTTCTATTTATGAACAGGAGAGAAGATTTTTGAGAGAATATATAATTAAATAAATAGAATATGACCTCATAAATGTGTTTTTCTCAATTATTTGAATAAATAAATTCAATTATTGAAATGAGGATATTTATTTAATAATTAAATATTATTTAATTCCTTATTTATGTGTTTTAGCTAAAAGGGGTGAATTTAATTTAATTAAAGTGCTAGGAATTTATAATTAAATTAATTCAATAATAGGGTTTATTTAGCTAATTACAATTGATATTTAGGAATTAAATATAATGTATGATTAATGTAGATTTAGGATTTCTGCATTTGACACTTAGGTCGAGTAGAGTTAGTCAAAACTCAGAATTGGCTAGTAGAATAGGATTTTGATGATTTAGAAGAATGAAAAATGCAACAAAATTGGTTAGGGTTGCAAGATGCCAATTTTGGGGTGTTACATTTTGCCCCTCTATAAATTGATGTGTGAGTAGCACATTGATTCAAAGAATATTCTCATGTCTGAAGCACAAAAGATTAGATTTCAAAAATTGATGATGTAAAGATCGATTGATGAAGATTTAAGACCCATCTCCAGGACAGATCTTAACTCTCTAAAGTCTAGGTTAGATTGCCAAGACACTAGTCAAGTAGAGTTTTCGAGGGTCATCTCCAGAATGAAGCTTGATCCTCAGGGATCCGGGCTAGATTTCCCTGATACCTAATATATTGATATCCTTCAAAAGAATGTCCCCAGAATGAGGCTCAACCTTTAGGAGTCAGGGTTAGATGCCCCTAATTCCCAATAGATGAGTTTTTGAGAACCATCTCCAGAATTGAGCTTGATTCTCAAGAATCTGAGTTATCTTGTTCAGATACTTGATAAATTGAGATTTTGAGAATCATCTCTAGAACGAAGCTTGATCCTCAAGGATCCTTGTTAGATTGCCCTGATACCTAATAGATGACAAGATGTAGGGAACAAAGATGCCCTTATTGATTGAAAGTCATGGAACACCTAGTTTTGACTGTGAGGTACAAAAAATTGAATATGCCCCAAGTGATGAGATGCCCCTAGCAATGAGGAATTTTGAATTCAAATAAGATTGATTGGAATAGATTCAATGATGTAATCAACCTACCACCTCGGGAGTGAAATAGAAAGATGACATGTCATAATGATGATTGAGAGCGATAAATCATAGATAGATGTTGAATCAGAGATCAAGAAGAACTCAGAATAGATTACGAAAGAATTCAGAAGATTCAAAATCAATTTTGAGCGATTTTGAGGTATGGTTGACCAAGTTTGACTAGGGTTGACTAGAGTTGACTAGAGTTGACTTTTGATGAAAAGAGTTAAAGATTTGAGAAAATATTAATTAGATATGATTCTAACAAGAAAGCGACGTCAGAAAGTTGACTACACAAGCATTTGATTGCAACGGTCCCAAAAATTTTAAAATGTGATTTTGAGCTATATAGAAGTGTCAGATTTCAATTTTGATCATGAAAATGGATTCAGAGCAGATAACTAAAGATAGAGTGTGAGGATTGAATACTTGTGTAGTAGTGATGGATCTATAATGGTGAAGAAGAACTCCCAAATGTGTAAACCCAGGAGAATGCAATGAAGAGAACATCGAATTGCTGCCACAACGCAAGTCTAGAATGAAAATGCAATCATATGCTAGATGCAATATGAAAGTGCAATTCTAGGACATGGTTGTGAGACCCATCATATAATCATCATCATTGAGCATTTTTTGAAACATTGGAGTTGATACAATCCTTACTGGTGCCACTGCGACCATAAGAATATGAAAGATAAAATATAGGAAACAAACGTAAGCACCAGGGCACAAAAAGGCAAGATGACCTGAACATTGTTTCTAGTTAATGTTGCAAGAGTACACTAGTATCAAGGCATTCAAAACCAAGATAACCATGAGTGAAATCATGCATAAATAAGAAGAACAATAACAACCAAGGAGATAGTTTCAACCTCACCATGGCATACAAATAAACAAGATCGAGGGATTTGAGGCTTTTCCACCTTAGTGCGGGAGCTCTTATCACATACACCCTATTTATTTGACATTGTCGGATCATCGAAACCACACCCACAAGCAGTAGACAAAGAAAATATCAATGAAATCCATGAGAATAGATAACATACAAAGAGAGATTCAATCATAGTTCAGCCAGTTTCAAAGTTTTTGAATATGTATGTGTATAGGGGTGTTGAAAAACACCGTTGTGCTTGTGAGTGCATTATGTTTGATTGTTATCGATATATGTTTACATTTGATATATAAAATGTGTGTTGAAAAAAAATAGATGTGTCCAAAGATATTTTTGAAAAACATTGTTTATGGTGGTGTTGAAAAACACTAGTTTGTGTCAGTAGCGAGTTGTCCTGTAGAAGTGACAAGATTAATGACTCTAGTGTAAACCAAAGATGTGATCAAATTGGGGACCCGTGCCTCTAAGTAATGATGACTGACTTGATGGATGTTGCAAGGGAAAACTAGATTTGGTTTCCCCCAGGCGTATGGCACTGAATCATTGTCAAGTCAGGAGGGTTCACAAAGGAACCAGAGTGTCATGAAAGTGATCGAAAGCTATGTACAAACTAAAGAAAATAATTGTCAAGACTAAGTATCGATAGATATAGCATTGAGTATAAATCCAACTGTAATGGATGTGAGAAATCTCAATAGTATGGCGACAGTAGGAAGACACAGTGAGAACCACTAGTGAGTGACGCGAGAGAGATTCTCAAGTGAAGAGATTGTAGTACTAGCTAGACATCAGTAGGCAGATGTAGTGAGAACCACTGGTGACTGATTATAGGGGGATTCTCAAGGAGAGAGATCTCAATGTAAGATAAGTGACAATAGGCAGACACAGTGAGGACCATTGGTGACTGTTGTGAAGTAGGTCAAAAAGGTGATAGGATAGTGCCCCTAGACTAGGAGGGTTTCCCTGAAAGTATGACAAGTTTCAATCCATGTAAGTTGGTGTCTTAAAGGTAACTGAGAACATGATGACTCCCTAGAATCTGGGTTAGATTGCCCATATACCTAATAGCTTATCGCATTTCAAAAGATTGTCCCCAGAATGAGGCTCAATCTTCAGGAGTCAGGGTTAGATTGCCTCGATACCCGTTGATTAAAAGATAGTCAATAGAGATTTTTATTTTTTTTATTTTTTTTGGTGGATGCATCAAAAGTGCCTATTGCTAGGTTTGTACCAAGATGATCATTTTTTCAGGACTTTTTATGATTTTTAGAGATTTTGCAATTTTTAGATTTTTAGAGATTACTCGATCTCAAGCAGGATCACAATGGTTTGCCCCAATGTCTAGCAAGGTGTAGGACATTGCAGATGGATTAGAAAGCTGATCTATGAGATCAATAGCCAATGATAGATGAAGAGGGTGAATGCAACCCTCAAGGAAAGTCTCTTCAAGATTACCCAAGCTAGGAAAAAAATAATATATCAATGTAGGCTCATGGAGTGATGTTGCATAGCATTTAGGGTAATGACCTGATGTCATGAAAATTATGTGGTCTAAAAGAGTGGACATGTCAAGAGACTTCTAAGAACTTGTTTTTCAATTGTGTTCAAGACCAAGGGATCAATTTCATAGGATATGATATAGCTATGATCAGGATAAAGGTTGATGGAGGTATAAGTGCATGTTTTGGATTATGATAGGAATGCACAGAGATAGGAAGGATAGGCTTGGGATAAGCAAGATCATGATAGAGTAGCATGCATGAGAGAAAGTAAATAGGTTGATGGAAGGGATCATGGATGTTAGGATACATGATGCTCATGGATAGGCTCAACCTTTTCAAGATCAATAGAAGGAACATGGATCTTCATGAGCTAGCTAGATGTAAGATATGATGGGAGAAGAGGACAAGGAAGGAACTTTCCCCCAAGTGAGGAGTGCAAGTAGGAGGAATTATGTATGACACCTGGTTTCTAGGTTTTCATCATGGTACTTATCCAAGGCACCACAAGAAGTGGTTTTCACCATAGGATGGATTGATTTATCTTTGCTTTTGCTACCAAGGTTCCTGTTTACTAGGTTTTCACCAAGGCACTTTTTTTTAATTTTATGGAGGAACTTAAGCTTCTAGCTCTTTAGATAGTGATCCTCTAAAATATATGCTATAATAGGCCAAGGCCGCTGAAAGTATGCTCACAGATGCTGATAGAGTGATGGTAAAGAAGATTTATATGAATGAGAAGGGAGATGGTAGTAAAGGATTTATGTGATGGATTGAATGAGAGGAATAGATGGAATATGAGATGGATGCATAGGAGGTAGGTGTAGGATATTAGATAGGGTATTGAAAAGTTTGTGTAGGCAAGATCAACATCAAAACACATCTTGAAGAATGGTGGAATGATAGAGGAAAAGTGTGTGAAATGGATTTAGGTTTTGATATGGATCTTGGTGCATGAGGACCCAAAATGGATGAAGACATATTCAAAACAGTGGATTTTGGGACATGAGGACCCAAAATAGGTTTAGGAGATGAAAAATGTTTGAAAGGAGATGAAGTGGAAGCCTTTGGAAGCTTGGATGCCAATTCTATTTTTTCCTTTTTTTTCAAGCCTTTTAAGAGAGACTTGGGAATCCACATAACTTTTTCTTTTCTTTTTGTATCCAAGTCCTTTAGAAGAGACTTGGGAATCCACATAGCTATTGATTTTCCATTTGTATCAGATGATTTAGAACGCAATTCTTTCATAATGGATTTAGGAACCCATATTTTCTTTGATTTGCTTCTTTGCTCATTGGACCTATGTGGTCTCTTGAATATTTTTCTTTTTATTTGTAGTCACATGTCGATTAGATGGCACATAGTGATCTTCATATGTAAGTGAATTCTTGTATTTGTTATTTCTTCATTGTGCATCCAAATTGCTTCCAAAAGACTTGGGAACTGTGGATGGATATGGATGATATGACTGGTTCATATGGATTGGTTGATAGGGAGAATTCAAGGATGTATGTCTTTGTTGATCTTGATAGGAGATAGGGTAAGTGGATGACAAGCTAGTAGTGATGGGCATGGTGGATGGAGGGATATAAGGGCCCAATATAGATGGTAGGTTTAACGGTTTTAGCTTTGGAATATGAGGACCAAGGATGGATTTGGGGGATGGATAAGGCTGATGTTTACACTTGAATGGAGGGATATAAAGCATGGAAGGGATATCAACATATTTAGAGTGAGTTGTATTGCCAAAGCTCTTCTCTTTAGAATCCATCTGTATATCAACAAGAGCATGAGTAGCTTTGGTAGGAGAATCCGAAGCTTGAGGGGATTTATTTTTATATAAGGGATTTGGAGGGATGATGTTTTCTTGAGGTAGATATGGAGGAGCATGGAAAGGAGATGATGGGATGCTCTGATCTTGAAAAGGAGCTTTAGATGGTGTACAAAGGGTACTTTGCTCTTGATTTTCAATAGGTTCCTTAGAGATGGTGGAAATGATATCTTGACCTTGCTTGGGAGATGGATAAGATATAGGAGATGTAAGAGTTTCTTCTAGGAATAAATGAAAGGGGATGATAAAATCATCATGAGAATCTTGAGATGTGTGACTTTGGTCAACCATTGGATAAGGATGGACAGTTTCTTGATCTTGATCATTACTGATATTTGTTTCTTCACACTTTGGATTGTCTCCTTGACATGGAGCCGCTTATAAGTATGAGGTAGGAGTGTTTTGTTGCATGAAGGATTCTTGACACGCTGATGGAGGATCCTTTGTAATAGGCATGATAAGCGTTGAAGCACATGGGAGCTTTAGGTCTATGATCATTGAAGCTTGAGAAAGGCTTGCATCTATATGCTGATTAGCTTGGATCTCTTTTAGAGGTAATCTTTGAGGGTAGACATAGTCAGCATTAGGCTCAGTGCTTGATAGAGATGATGAAGCTAGTTGTGAAGCTTTAGGAGATAGAGGAATGGTGGAAGAAGTAGATAGGATATGGGAACCATTGCTAGACATGGATTCCTGATATTGATCATGCTTGAGATTAGTATCTTCACTAGATGATTCATTAGCATTTTCCACTTTAATTATGCCATCATCTATGAGATCCTATATTTTATGTTTCAACTCCATGCAAGATGAAGTTTTATGCTCATTGTGTCGATGATATGCAAAATAGTTACTCAAGAGTTTCAATCCACATAGTGTGGCTTAAGGAAATCTGATGAGGTCATGTTCAAGAAGTTCTTCCAATGCTGATGTATAAGATTTTCCCAAAGGATTAAAGATTCTCTCTAAAGGATAAATAGACACTTCTTGACTTGCAATATCCTTCTTTTGTGGATAGAAAAGGATTTCATCTGATGTTTTCATAGATTCCTCTACATTCTCTTGATCAAAGATGGGATTGTCATACCAAGATTTATCCATGTTGGAAGGAAGTGTGGAAATATAAGAATCATGATTGAATAACAAAGGATAGGTTGATCTTAATGAGGATTCATCAGATGAAGTATTATTTTTCCCCTTTAACCCTTGGAGTTTAGATTCCAAAGTTTGAAGTTGTTTTAATAAAGTTGCCCTAAGAATCTCTTCTTTGTTTTTAGACATTGTAAGATTGTCTGAATGTGTGCTTGCTTAGAAGATTGAAGAGAGTATGATGAATTGATTGATTGAAAAATAGATACTGAAGTGATATCTAAAGTGTTGATTAAGTCCAAGAACAAAGGACAAAGGAGATAATGTCCAACTGAGATGAAGGTAGCAATGACTACGATCTTGAGTCAAGGTTGACAAACTTGCTTTCACAACTCAAGATAAGGACCGAGTAACCATATATGATAAGATTGAGATAGATAGTGGGTCACTTGGACTAGCACAACAAAGTCAGATTTTAAAACAACGATGAGATAGACTATCAATAGATTGCAGTAAAAGATAGACTAGTAGTAATGTTGATGAGAATGCAGATGTGTGAAAATTCAGACAGAACCTTCACAACAGAATAGCAATTTGTAAAGCAAGTTGATAGATTCTCAGTGTCTTGATAGTAGATGCAGAAACTTAGACAAGATTTTCACAACTTAACACCTAAGAGTGTAGATTTGGAATCATTGATCATTTTGATGTAAGGTCGAAGTACTAGAGAGGGAGATCGAGATGATTCCTCACTAGATGTAGCCAACGATGGTGTGGAAAGCATAGATTCTTCTTGATTGATTGAAGGGAATATTTTTCCACTTTGAGTTGTAATAGTCATAGACAAAGATTGTACAAGGGATGAGAACTAGGACCACACTTGAAACTATCTCAAAGTAAATGCACAGAAAGTGCCAAAAGGTGAAGTATACTTGGTGCAAATTGTCAGAAATGAGGCTAGAATAGCCGAGAGATGACTATTGTGACACAAGATATGATGACACGGTAGAAATAGACCAAGAGATATGAGACAAGAGCAGTTTAAGGAAGAATCATGTTATGTTCAACCCAAGAAACAAAGTTGTAGACTATGTGCATATAGAAGGTAGATAAACAGACCCAGAATAGAGACTAGATTTAGCAGAAAGACGCTGGACTGACGGGAAATCGCTCACTATTTTGAAAAAAAAATTTAGACTCACATGAATATTAGGACAAAAATGCGTGAAACAATGTAGTCCCAAGTGAAAGATTGTAGAAAATGATGACAGACTAGTGAAATGAAAAGTAGCATATTTGCGCAATATTGTGTAGAGATGTTCATATACCTACACAAATATTCATACAGAGTGATGCAAAGAAGAAAAAATATCGCACCAGATTTAGTAGTGAAATAAACAAAATTATACAAAATCAGACCAGATTGCATTTTTTGAGACATATTATGATATTTTCTGACAGAAAGTTCAAGTTGGAGATAGTTTTAGACATGTTCAAGTTTGTATGATGTGTGATTTGCCAATGGTTTTCATTGTTTAAATGATACACCCATGCAAAACACATTAAGTAGAATGTCTGTAGTACCAGAATAGACACATCACAATCCTAGGATAGCTAGGGCAGTATCTGTTGAATCCCCACTTGAACTAAAGTTTAGCTACACTTACTCATAGCGGACAACTTAGAAGCTTGGAGGCACGGGCTCCTCCTTACATGTGCACTCACTTGTCAGGCACACCAAGCTTCGAACCCCAAAGGAATTGCTTCCCAAAGGGTTGTTGTCTCTACTAAGAGCTATAAAAGTGTGGGGCATCTTAGTCGATCACTGTCCTTCTGCACCAATAGATAGAGGGTTTTTGGATACTATAACAATAGTTTTTAGTAAGGACATCTGTTCAGGTGGTTGTGATCAAGTCATTTTCCCAATTAAGGGGGCTCTCCCAATCCTTTCAAAGCAAGGCTTTCACCTTAACGATGTCAAGACTTTAACACACCACTAGGGTACTGGAGGAGATTTTGGTTGCCACAATGAATTCACACCTATCCATTATGAGATTAATCACAATGAAATTTTTTATATACCGGTTCGGAAGGGCTTGGCTTTAGCCTATTACCGGTTGGGCAATCCACTCTCACCGGCTCTGTTAAAGCACTCGGGAGGTAGCCACACTAAAGGATTTGTATGGATTTCTCTTACACCCAAGGCTCACGAAGGCTAGGGGGGAGGATACTTCCATGCAATTCCTTGGGTTTACAAAACTAGAAGACACATCAATCAGAATAAGAAAATGACAATAATTTTTCTGGATTTCTGATCATCCCAAAAGGGCGAGAGCATAGTTTCCTGACATTATTTTCATTCCCAAAACATCAAACAAATGTTCATTTTAAGAAAGTCTTACATGTGGGTTCCTATTTTAAGAAATCAAAAACAAGATGCAAGCACAATGTTTTGCGTTCTATCGATCAAAGGCAACCTGCAAAACTAATTTGTGAGTAGTTTGTGTTTTAGTCTTCTTGGATAACATTCAGAAAACCACTGTTAGGCTGTATGCAAAAGATAATCACATGAAAATCAAACCCAAAGATTAGTTCACATTATCAAAATAAAAAAATAAAAAATAGATCACATATTCAGAAACTAGACAGAAAAGAACGCACTTTCAAAAAACATTGCACTCAAAAATGTTACCGTATGAGCCTGTACGAGGCTTTGGAAGCTACAAAACAAAGGATTAGATAGGTACAGTGATGAAAACCTATAATTTATGATAAATTTGTGACTAAAATATAGAAACTAAGAAAAACCCAGAAATCTTCAAACAATTCTACCCAAAATCAAAAACAATTGCACTCAAATTGGACTTAAAATGAGCAAGATATGATCGTTTAAAGTTAGACTGCTAATTCAAAAAGCTCAATGGTACAGGCTAAAGATTTTTCAAACCCTACTGATGTCATCAACCTATGAGTTTAAATTTGATGGTTTCGTGGCTATCACAGAAGGTCATGCAGAATGATGGTTTGACGGCCGTCAAATTTAACATAGTGAAAAAATATCTTTTTTTAAAAAAAATATCCAATTTTTTTTTTTGATAATCTGCCTCAAGCTGCATGCAAAAAAATCTAAAATTTACCTTGATTTCTATGCAATGGGTTGTACGTTCTCGGACAAAATGTTTTTGCCACAGATTCAACTTTTGACAAGTATAGGCATGTTTATAGTCATTTTCAACCGAAACGATGTTTCAGACGCAATGACCCAGTCAGATTTGGCTCAAAAAGAGAGCTTAAAAGGTGCTAAGAGAATAATAGACAGAAGATAGAAGGAATTTTCAAACTTGCTCCATGCTAAAACAAAGATGAAATGTATTGTTTTACCTGCAAAATCAGAGTACAAACATGATCCCAAGATTTTCAAAACTAATTCAAATGTGATGACATAAATAGATGTTCTATCCCATGGTGGGCACCAGAAATGTATATGTTAAATTTGGCCTTCTTATTCAATCATACAGTTCAACATAGTCTTTGTTCATCAGCCACATACATAAGTGAATATAAGTTATTCATCCTGTATGCCTGTATGATTTGGCCTTTTGCCTTCTATCTAGATGAGGTTTCGAATAGCTCTCAGAATGAGAGTCTCACAATCATAGACCAATCTAAGAACGAAGGGTTTTTCTCCATGAATACAATGCAATGTAATGCAAGATTAATCTAAGAACATGAAAGATTAATATATATGATATTAAACTAAGACATGATAAGAAATATGAGATTAATCTAAGAAAATAAAGCTATTCTATTGCAAATGAGCTTAACTGAAATGAGATGATGAATTCTAAAATGTAGTAGCAATTCTTTTTTCTAACAATGCATTATGAATATGACTGGGGTTTAAATGAGAAAAGGGAGTTCTTTTATAAACTGAGAGTCTTCTCAGAATTTAAAGTTTCCTTTTTGAAATAAAACAAATAGAAAAGCCAGTTCAAAATAGAAAGCTTTCTTTAAAGAAAACTGTGAGCTATTTTCTTTTTTTATTTTAATTATTTTATTTACGATTTTAATTGTTTTCTTTCTCTTTAAAGCACAGTTAATTCAAAACTTCTATTTATGAACAGGAGAGAAGATTTTTGAGAGAATATTTAATTAAATAAATAGAATATGACCTCATAAATGTGTTTTTCTCAATTATTTGAATAAATAAATTCAATTATTGAAATGAGGATATTTATTTAATA
>MU224960.1:1053825-1075991 GCA_018584345.1 Thuja plicata | reverse complement strand
GGTCGAGTAGAGTCAGTCAAAACTCAGAATTGCCTAGTACAATAGGACTTTGATGATTTAGAAGAATGACAAATGCAACAAAATTGGTTAGGGTTGCAAGATGCCAATTTTGGGGTGTTACACCAACTAGTTGAGGCACCGATACAAGATCATCATTCTATAGTGTCTAACTTTTCCAATGAATCGATCTTCACACTGCAACCATCAATAGAGATATGGGAATTATTCTTTGATGGGTCATGTACAAATCATGGTGCAGGCGTGGGGATAGTGATTATTACTACACATAATCATGCAATCCCTAAGTCCTTCCGACTTAACTTTCCATGCACAAATAATATAGCTAAGTATGAGGCTCTAATCATTGGGTTGAAGACACCTATACAATGGAGGATCAAGAACTTAAGAGTCTATGGAGATTCTTAATTGATCATCAGTCAAGTCAATAATGACGAAATGACAAAGGATGAGAAACTCATTCCATACAGAGAACTAATGAACAAACTATAGAATTATTTTTAATTCATTTTATTCAAGAAAGTTCCCAGAGTTCAAAACAAAGTAGCAGATGCGATGGCTACCATAGAATCCTTGATCGACATGTCATAAAATGAGACCAGATTACAGTTTTTAGTAAAAGAGTTAATGGTACTAGCATATCAAGCCCCAGTCATAGAGTCAGTATGTGTCCTTGTTGGTCCTAAAACACCCTGCTACCATGACATCTATAACTACCTCCTAGATGTTACCCTTCCACCTGACTTGTTTAGGAAACAAACAAAGTTCCTCATCTGGAAATCCTCTAAGTATACCCTTCTGGACAATACTTTATATCGAAGAAGCCTAGATGGAATGCCCTTACGATGTCTTACTTCCATTGAATCCTAGATATCCTTGTATGAAGTGCACGTAGGAACTTGTGGGAACCACTTAGGGGGCAATAGTTTGGCAAAGAATATCATAAGAATGGGATACTACTGGCCAATAGTAGAGACACATGCTAATAAGCATGTGCAAAGGTGTTGTCAATGCTAGATTCATGAGGATCTTATCCATGCACCTACCCAAGAACTCAATCAAATCATTTCACCATGGCCATTCTCAAAATGGGGATTCAACTTAGTACGAAAGATTACACAAACATCTTCTAATGGTCACAAGTATATCATTGCAGCAATAGAGTAATTCACCAAATGGGTGGAGGCAATTCTTCTAACCTCCATTACTAGTAAGAAAATCTCTTTGTTCATACTAAACCACACCATATGTCGGTATGGAATCCCAGACACCATACTCACTAACCATGGAACACCTTTACAAAATCAAGATATGGATTATCTTCGAGAGAAGTTTCAAATAAAGAAAGGTTTCACTTCGTTCTACTCCCCAAGGGAATGGACAAGAAGAAGCGAGAAAAAAAAGCATCCTCAAGACCTTAAAGAAAATAGTGAATGAATCAAGGTGAGATTGGCATTTACAACTTAGTCCTGTGCTGTGGGCATATAGAACTAGTGTCAGAACACCAATGGGATGATGCAGGAGAATCTTGGGTTCTTTGGAAATCCTGGTCAACCAAAAATATGTTTTTTTAGCTGTAGATTGTTGGAGGCTTCTCAATAAAGTGCTTGGTAACTGATGTTGCTTGGTTACTTGTTTTGTCTTGCTTTACTGACTAGTCTCGGTGATTGTTGGCTTCTTGGTGGTTACTTTCTTACCGAGTTGTTTCTATTTCTCCATTACCTTCTTACCAAGTTGTTGATGTTGCTCGGTTGGTCTTCACTGAGTTGTTTGTGTTTCTCGGTCAGCTTCTTACCAAGTTGTTTATCTTGTTTTCTTTGACTTATGCATTTAATTTCTGTAGTGTATTTAATGTGCAATCTCTCATTGGGATGTGTCTAGACCTAAATATAGGTCTTTTCTATTTCCTATGTTGGATCTTTAGGATCTGAGTGTTGACTTCTTTGGTGGACTCTTGTATATATTTGGTTTTCTATTCTTAGATTTTGGGTAGCAGTTCTTGGTGAGAAGATATAGTATTAGCATATTTAGATCACAAGTCTATGACCTCACATTTATCAAGATTATTCTATTAACATCTAAATGTATATGGCTGAAACCAGGAAGGCCTTATAGCCTGACATGTAATGAGTTTGATGAAATAATAAAGTAATTTTTGTTTCTTCTCTCCCTTTCTATGTTTTTGCTTCCATGTTGTCCCACAAGTAGTGTTTGGATAGCTGGGAGTTCCATGGGCCCCTATTCTCCATGCCCTCCTTGTTTCAGGTGGTATCGAAGCTCAGAGAAAAGGTTAAGATCTAGGTTCCTTCTTGTAAGCCCTAACCATAGTTGGTTGATATTGTTGTGGGGTAGTAGATTGCAATATGACCTATAATTGCAGAGGGTTTTAAGATGGTTCATGGGAGAGGAAATGCAAATCTAGGTCTAGGTAATATGATAAGATAGCTGGCTACAATATTGGAAGTTGTTGAGACATCCAAGCGTAGAGGAAGACATCTTGAATATGTTAGTGATGATTAATTGGAGGAAGTGCAAGGAGAAGCTGCACCTGCACCTATGATGGATCAGCTATTGAGACAGCCCAGCACAGAGGAAGACATCTTGAATATGTTAGTGATTATGAATTGGAGGAAGTGCAAGGAGAAGCTTCACCTACACCTATGATGGATCAGGAATAAGAGAGATTCCTGTGAGCAATGACAAGTTTGAAGTCCACACCTCAATTTAATCCTCCTAAGTATAGTGGAAAGTTAGATTTTGATGAATTGATAGGCTGGATAACCGATATGGAAAAATGCTTTGACTATAAGAATCTATAAGACAATAAGAAATTAAATATTTCCAGTACAAAGTTGAAAGTTCAGGTATCCTTGTGGTGGGAACATCTACAATTGGATCGAAAGAAGAAGGGTAAAGAAAAGATCAAGGTATGGGATAAGATGATAAAAAAATTGAAAAGAAAGTTTCTACCTTGTGATTACCATATTAACCTGATTAGGAGAATACAAATTTTGAAGTGGAAAGATAGCTCGGTAAAATATTACACAAAGGAATTCTACAGATTGGATATCAGATATGGACATGTTGAAGATGGAGTGGAAAGAATAGAAAGGTATCTGGATTGATTAAGAAGTTCTATACAAGATGAGATCAAATTGGCAAAGATGGAGAGCATTGAAGATGTTAGTACCCTCAAATATCAGAGAAATTTGGAGTGAATAAGTGAGAATTTCTCTAAGGCAAGGTGAATGCCCCTAAGAAGCTTTTTGAAAAAGCTTACTTTGAACATGTGTAAAAAGAGACCTGATGATTTTTGTGAAAAACCAATTGGAGAGTGTGTTCAACACCTATCATGGGGTAAATATAGTGGGTTATAGCTTTTAGATGTTAGATTTGATATGTTTTGGAGATGGTTGTTTGGAGGTCATCACTTAAATCTGCACGTGTACGTGTGTTTAGTGTATACTAAGTGACCTACTTTGCAGGCTTGTATCTTTGACCATATTAAGACTCATGACATAAGGATTATTCCAAGGTGTTGTAGGAATGAAATAGAATCTCCATTTCCATTTTCAGATCCCAGTGAGTGCATATGTTAATTTTTTGATACTCATTTTGTTTGCATTTTATTCTAGTTTTCTAAGTGTAAAATGTAGAATTACTGAATGCCCTACATTGAGTTCCCACAATTTGTACCTAGTTGAATGCCCTAAATAATTGAGTGTTACCTTGCATTGAAAACATGGAGATGTACCTTCCTAAAGATTTTTATACTTTGATCAATCCAATTGACCAATTTGTTCAGCCCTTTCCAAAACCATTTCTGCATTTTTATTGTTTTATTTTCAAGAAGTTAAGGAAGGACTGACTTTGAAAGATAATGTCGGTTGACCTGTTGACCATCAAGGAAATCCAGTTTGAGTTTCACAATCCATGTGTGAAAGTAAATTTATGTCCAAGTTTTCTGATCACAAGGGTCCCATTTCATAGGTTTGAGAAATTCAAATCTAAAGGTGTTTTATGCAGATTGTTGATGTTGACAGAACAAACTTTGAAGAACAGTCATATTCAGAGGTTTGTAACTTTGTATCGGATGATTATTTTTAGATGAGAATTGTTTATTTTCTCTCCTTGTATGTAAATCTACTTCTAGGATCAGGGGTTGGGCCTCAAGGCATGGGTTTCTATTTTTGCAAAGGCCAATCCAAATGAGGTTAATGTTATTTTTACATCTGCATTTGTACAATTTTTCAGAATTGTCAGATTTAATCAAGGGTATCTCGCACATGGAGTTGAATCAGATAAATCCATTTTGCATGCATTCTTATTATAGATGAATGAATCATTTTCCAAGTGTTGGGGTCCCTTGATGTAATTCAGTCAGTTTTTAATGGCAATTCTGGAAGTAGTTTATGCATGTTGAACATTGTGCAAAAATGGTTGATAATTGATTTTCTAATGATCAAATGTGCTAGCATTTGACCTTACTAATGTCAGTGCTCAAAGGGAGGTTGTTTTTTCCACATTTCTTCTAGAGGAATATGGAACTCAAATCCATGAAGGGTCACATGACATCTTTTAGTTTCAAATGATTGATCTCACAAATAATGACTTAGCTAAAGATCATCTTCGTCATCTTATGAAAGCTTGCACAAGAGATAAATCCATAGGCCTGCAAAATGGTAGAAGAGCCTTTGAAATGATATAAAATCATATGAAACATTCAAACCATTCCATAGTGGCAGGCAAAAATGCCAAGATAGGACCCCACACATGGAATCAAAGATATTTAATAACTGTCAAGCAAATGCTATTGGTAGGTGTGAAGCCGAGCACCACAACCTCTGCCACTCTCTTTCTTCTCATATAGAATATACAATAAAATTGACTGTTTAAAAGGCTTTTGAAATTTTGGAGCAAAGGAAGGTTGTAGGCATAAAAAATAGATGTTATAACCTTTGTCAATCTCCTCACTGTGTCTGTCAAACTGGAAACACAAAATATGTTATGGGTAGGTATCAAAGCTTACAAGAGTTAGTGAAATGGATAACAACGTGAATGAATGGAATGCCATCCTCCTTGAATGGAACATTTCCATAGGTAAGCATAACATGAAGTTGATAAGAATTTCAAAAACTCTCATAGTAAATGTACTTGGCAGGTGTAATGTTACGCTTTTTAGTATTTTCTATTATTTTCTCTGCTAGTCTCTTCTTTTTCTGCATGCAGTAGAAATTGGGGCTTTCAAAATAATGATTAAAATCTTGCAAAGTGTTTTGGTTTAAATGTATTGGCAAGAAATACATTGAATAGAGACCAACACATTTTATGTTTGGTGTGATTGCCAAAAACCTGCACTAGAGAAGGAAGAAAGCCAATGCATGTGTTAATTGAAATGGGAAACATTGAAAGGAGACATTTTTAAAAAAGTTTCAAAACCAAATGTCATGTGGCAAGTTATAACAGTCTGCACAATTTAATGATGAAAAAAACCTGTGCAATTTTCAAAGCATAGAGTTGCGCATTGTTTCATGGAGAAAGTTGTGCCAATAACCAAGATGCCTGCGTTTTTAAAAAAAAAACCATTTCATTGCCAATGCAAGTAGTAGACGCAGTATTTAAACCAAGGAGACCTATGTAGAGCATGAAGGAGATAGCATTTAAAAACATTTCAAATGCCAATGCATTTGGCAGATGTATATGCCATGCAAACTACGCAAGTGAAGAAGCATGCTGCGTAGTGAATGAAGGAGGGAATTAGAAAGAGCCAATGCAAATGGCATGATGCATGGAAGCAACATGGCATTAAAACAAAAATACAACCACAAAAAATGCGATTTGCAAGTGTAAGTAAGAGATGAAGTCTTGCACAAATCAGAAGATGGAGAGTCTGCGCAATAGCGAAGTGAAGCCATAGAGAGTAAAGGAAGGAGCCTGTGTTTAAAAAAAAACATTGAAACAACATGGAGGTCAAATAAAGAGTGGAATGGAAGAAGTCTATGTAGCACATGGAGATTCATTTGAAGTTTTAAAGAAAAAATTCTTTATCCCACATTGCTTTTGGATGAGTTTTCTGAAGCCTTTTTATATGAAAACACTTGTAATGTTATTTGAAGAAAGATCCAAGAGGCCCATTGGCAGGCCCCTTGGCTGGTGGAAAGCATGAGGTGGTGGGACCCAAATTTTTGGTGCCAAAATAGGCAAGGCTTTAAAACTTGCAAATTTTTAGTCCCACATTGGTGGGGTGAAGGACTTTGCCAATGTTTAAAAGAAAAAGGGCATGTATAGTGATTTGAAAATTGAGCAGGAGGCTCTCAATGCATGCACATAGGTGGTGCCTTGGGAAGCATTCCCACTCTAATGACAACAAATTTTCCAATTGAGGTGGTGCGTAGGTGGCGATGACGTAGCAGTGGATGGATAGGTGGCAACTTGTCATGCACTCACGCTAAAGAATAGAGGTCAGAGGAAATGCCCACGAGTGCGCAAGATGATGACATGTAGAATTTAGTTAGGAAGTAATGAAGTAGGGTGGAAGTTATTCACACACTCATGAGGCAAGGAGGTATTCAAGGAGATAACCAATGAGTATGCGATGGGGGTTAGTCGCGTAGTCACAAAGTAGGCAAGCAGTCAAGGAGATAATTGGCGAGTGCACGAGGGTAGTTAGTCGCACAATCAAACTGGTTAAGAGGTATTGGCATTTAGTGTCATGAGTGTGTGAAATAACTGCTAGTGGTTAGTTACACAGTCGTAGAGGTCAAGAAAAGCCAGTTAGATGGTGACAAGTGGTGCATTCTAGTGTAGTCTGGGCAGAAAGGATGAGACAGGAGATGTAGGCACCCAAATGGCTTCTTCATGTGAATGAGAAAATGATACATGGTGCAGGGGCCCAGGTTGAATAAATTAATATCCGTGCAACAAAATGGTGAATCAATCAATAGTTCAAACTTTTATATGCAGATTCAAAAATTACAATTGAATGTGCACAGGAAGAGGAAATTGTGTTTTAATTGTTAAATGGTCAGATTTTTTCAGAAATAGCAAGTTTCATATACCGTTGGAAAGGTCTCAGGATAAGGATTTCAATTTTGCAGTACATTTATGTATAGAATCAAGTTTGTTAAATGGAGATATTTTACAGAGGCAGTTGAAGAAGAGATCAAATTTTTAGATAATTTTAGGGGGAAAGGATAGGTGCCTATTGAAGAAAGAATCAGGAGTTTCTTCTGATCTATATATTCAGCTTTTTCCCTTTGTACAGGGTTCCAATTTTTGGAGAGGTTCTGACTTTTGAGAGAAAGTCTCCAGATTTTCATGGTTCCATTAGTGCAAGTTATGCTTAAGTTAGTGTTATAATTTAGAGTATTTTGTCATGTCTATAAATTGAAGCAATGTTTTGACTAATGAAATATAGTTAGAATCTCTTTGCAAACATTTGATGTCTCTGTGTGTTTTTGGAATTATTATGAACTAGACTTGTAAGGCATTTCTAGTTTTTCATCTACAAGGTAGATTGTGATATTATTCCCGAGTTTCCTTTAAGGAAGGGGTAAATCTTGTTGGATAATGTTTGAGAATGTTAAGGATATGTGGATCTGAAGATCATGTATTTGTGATGAAAGAATTAATATGTAAGGCATTTTATTGGTTTCAGATTTATTGAGTTGTGAATCTTTGTGAATGTCAATTCAACTTGACTCTATACTTGATGGATTAGGCACAGGTTTTATACCTGATTTTCAATAAAACCATTTTAATCAACATTTACATTTATGTTTTAAGATCTTTAAATGATTGTCAGATCTAGTTTGATGTTCAGGAATCCATCTCATGATTCATTGAAAGAAGTGAGTCCAATAGGTGCACCCGCCTGAACCTCTGAGCTCAAAGTGAAGGAGGATTGTTTGATCCTCGTTAATTAGTCTTTTCCTTGATAGAATCAAGAAAAATTGCTAACAAAATGGTGACTCTACTGGGGAGTCAAGTAAAGTTTCAATATAAGGGTTAGTGAGTGTAGGAGAGTTGTTTCCTTGGTTTGTTGTGTTAACCATAGAACCTTGTTGAGAGAAAGAGTCAAGTAATAGAATCTGAAATTTATTTTAGATCTGTGTAAGGATATCTTGAAAGTGATCTTATTGTACTAGTAATTATAACGAAGATTGTGCGGTTTTTCTGGTTGGAGAAAACCCAGAAATAAAATATATGTGTCAAATGGCTTTTTCTGTTTGAAAATTTTCCTCTGCAAGGAGGTGGCAACTCTATGTGAAAAGAACCTGATGGAGCTATGAGGAAGTCTCTAGATCTGCCAAGTTTCCAGTCAAAGAGAAATGAGCAGCAACTGCAGTTTTACATCCAGGTAATCCTCATGTTTTCATGTGAAAGAAAAGTTCCTTATAAGGTGAATAAGTCACTAAAGAAAGGAAAATAGTTGTGAAGCTTGTCATACTTCTTGGTTTAAATTTTAGTCATCAAAATGAGAAGTATGTTGTTGTTATGAGAAGTCAGTGATTGCATAGTTGGATAGAAGTTTTGTGATAGAATGAGATGTATTGATAAATGAATGGTTCAATAGAGATTCTAAATTTAATGAATCTGGATGTGTTTCCTAGATCTATAAACAATATGATAGATCTTAAGGAAATTAATAGGGAAAATGCATTGTTAAAGAAAATCCTCCAAAAGGAAGCCATATTGTTTTTAAGAACACTGATCAGAGAAAGGAAGGAAGAATCAGTGTGTTTGTTTCATAAAAGGTTTTGTAATGCCTTTGATGAGATTCTAGTGGATTTTGAATTTGAAGTATCAGCATGTATTGATTTGTTTCTAGAGCTTTGTGTACCTAAATCAGCCCATTGGTCTGCATCATTTAGAGAGGATGGTATTAAGGGTGCTAGAAAATGGATAGATTCGATTGAAAAATTTGAATCTAGTTATGTAGATGATGCTGAATTTGATTATGCTAGTGATGTTGAATCTAATTATGCTAATGACAGTGATTATGATGCTGAAAATGAAGTCAATGAACAACAAGATGATGAAGATGAATTTATAGTTGGAAATGTTTCCATTCAACCTGTAGATTTTTCTTCTTCTCGGCATAATGATCATGCAATTTTCTTACCTCTATTTAAAGAGAAGTTGTATGAACAACAAGAGGATGATTATGATGCGGACGTAAGTTTTTGTGATGATTCTTTTGCATGAAGTGATATGAGTCAAGAAGTTGCAGTACTTGTTTCCAATGAGGAAAATAATTACAACATTGAGCAAGAAACCAAAGAAGGTGAAAATGAAGTTCAATGCCCACTAGGCAGTGAAAAAATATCAGAACTCTTAGCTACTGATTTTTCAGAGGTATGCATCTAAAATGGACTCTACTTTGCGATACCCAATTGATATGTTTTGATAAGGATGATATGTTGATGGGTGTGAAGTATGATACATATGTTGAGTTCTCTTTTCCTACCTTTGAGTCAAATAATGCACAAGATAAAAATGCATGTGAGTATGAGGAATTTGATAATGTCAAATATGATGACTCATATGATGGTATGGATTCAAATTTTGATGAACTTGCTGTGAAGGGTTCTTATGTAGACCTTAATGCTTAAGAGAGTGATAAATATGAACATGTGCTCCCAAATTTTCAAATGAAAAATTAGCCATTGTTTGACAATACATTCTCATATTTGGAGGATGCTGATAGAGGTTGTGATCAACAAGTTGTTTCCAATTTTATGGAGCCAAGTTTTTATTTGGATGTGTTTCATTCTAGTTTGCAAGTTGTTGTTATAAATGAGATTCATTGTTTGGTGCAAACTAGTATGCATAGTACATCTGATGTTTCTAGCCATGCACAGGGGTTGGAATTTTTCTTTTTTCAGCCTGTTGGCAATAGTGAAGGGTGTGACAATTTGGCGTCGCACAAGGACCAGCATTCTCAGCAGTCTGGTGACTTTATGTTTCTAGTTGGCAGTGAGTATGTTGATGTCATTTTGTATGATATGCTGAAAACATATGGAAGTATTAATGGTCATGCAGTTGGAAATAGTGATCAACATTGTCAATACCTTGGTGTTTTTAAGGCACCTAATAATAGTGAGAATGCTAATTTTTGTTTATATTATATGCTAATAAGAAATTGCAGCATGACTAATCAGGCATATGATCGTGGAAATTTCAGTTTACCTTTGATACATGGATATGAAAATAAGATATTTGGCAAAGGTAAATGCTAATTTCAGTTTTATGGATTTGGGTTATTTTTGAATAACTTTTATATTTGTACAATTGTTGTGCTTTTAGTTGTGTGGTGTTTGGTTTTAAATAAGGATTCCATTTTTAAAGTCAAGAGAGAAGAAAAGTCTGATTTGTTTTGAATGGTCTGCTATACCAAAAGAATCTATATCCTCTATTTGCCCACATGGGGCCACATCCTCAGATAGAGTCACTGTTAGTACCCTCAAATGTTGGAGAAATTTGGAGTGAATAAGTGAGAATTTCTCTAAGGCAAGGTGAATGCCCCTAAGATGCTTTTTGAAAATGCTTACTTGGAACACATGTAAATAGAGACCTAATGATTTTTGTGAAAAAAACACTTAGAGAGTATGTTTAGAACCTATCATGGGGTAAATATAGTGGGTTATAGCTTTGAGATGTCAGATCTGATATGTTTTGGAGATGGTTGTTTGGAGGTCATCACTTAAATATGCACTTGTGCATGTTTTTAGTGTATACTAAGTGACCTACTTTGCAGGCTTGTATCTTTGACCGGATTAAGAATCATGACATAAGTATTGTTTCAAGATGTTGTAGGAATGAAAGTGAATCTTCATGTCCATTTTTAGATCCCTGTGAGTGCATATGTTAAGTTTTCCATACTCATTCTATTTGCATTTTATTCTAGTTTTCTAAGTGTAAAATGCAGAATTACTGAATGCCCTACTTTGAGTTCCCACAATTTGTACCCTGTTGAATGCCCTAAATAATTGAGTGTTCCCATGTATTTAAAACATGGATATGTACCTTCCTAAAGAGTTTTAGACTTTGATCAATCCTTTTGACCAATTTGTTGAGCCCTTTCCAAAACCATTTTTTGCATTTTTACTATTTTGTTTTCAAGAAGTTAAGGAAGGGCTGACTTTGAAAGATAATGTCGGTTGACCTGTTGAACATCAAGGAAATCTAGTTGGAGTTTCACAATCCATGTATGAAATTTAATTTATTTCCAATGTTTCCTATCACAAGGGTCCCATTTGATAGGTTTGAGAAAGTCAAATCTAAAGGTGTTTTATGTAGATTGTTGATGTTGACAGAACTGACTTTGCAAAACAATCATCTTCAAAGGTTTGTAACTTTGTATCGGATGATTATTTTGAGATGAGAGTTGTTTTTTATCTCTCCTTGTATATAAATCTACTACTAGGATCAGGATTTGGGCCTTAAGGCATGGGTTTCTATTTTTGCAAAGGCCAATCCAAATGAATTTTTTGTTGTTTTTACATCTGCATCTACACAGTTTTTTAGAATTGTCAGATTTGATCGGATGTGTCTTGCATATGGAGTTGAATTAGGTAAATTCCTTTTGCATGCATGATAATTATAGGTGAATGACTCATTTTTCCAAGTGTTGGGGTCCCTTGATGTAATTCATTCAGTTTTTAACGCAAATTTTGGAAGAATTTTATGCATGTTGAACATTGTGCAGAAATGGTTGATAATTGAGTTTCTAATGATAAAATGTGCTAAAAGATGAGCTTACTGATGTCGGTTCTCAAAGGGAGGTTGTTCTTTCCACATTTATTCTAGAATGGTTGCATGACGTCTTCTAGTTTCAAATGATTGTTCTCACAAATAATGACTTAGCTAGAGATCATCTTCGTCATCTTATGAAAGCTTGCGCAAGAGATAAATCCAGAGGCCTGAGTAATGGTAGAAGAGCGTGTGAAATGATATAAAATCATATGAAATATTCAAACCATTTCATAGTGGCAGTCATAAATGCAAAGAAAGGAGCCCACACGTGGAATCAAAGACATTTTAAAACAGTCAAGCAAATGCTATTAGTAGGTGTGAAGCCGAGCACCACAACCTTTGCCACTCTCTTTTTGCTCATATAGAATGTATAATAAAATGGACAGTTGAAAAGGATTTGAAAAATTTGGAGAAAAGGCAGGTTGCAAGCGTAAAATAATAGATGTTATAACCTTTGCCAGTCTCCTCACTGCGTCTGTCAAACTGGAAACACAAAATATGTTATGAGTAGGTGTCAAAGCATACAAGAGTCAGTGAAATGCTTGACAGAGTGAATCAATGGCATTTCATCCTCCTTGAATGGAATGTTTACATAGATAAGCATAACATGAAGTTGATAAAAAATTCAAAAACTCTCACAGTAAATGCACTTGGTAGGTGTAATGTTACGCTTTTTAGTATTTGCTATTATTTTCTCTGCTGGTCTCTTCTTTATTTACACACAGTATAAATTGGGGCTTTCAAAACAATGATGAAAATCTTGCCAAGTGTTTTAGTTTAAATGTATTGGTGGGCAATGCAATGAATAGAGACCAACGCATTTTGTGTTTGGTGTGATTGCCAAAAACCTGCGTTGGAGAAGGAAGAAAGCCAACGCATGTGTTTGAAATGGGAAACATTGAAAGGAGACATTTAAAAAAAAAAAATTCAAAACCAAATGCCATGTGGCAAGTAATAATAGTTTTCATAATGTAATGAGGAACAAAACATGCACAATATTCAAAGCATAGAGTTGCGCATTGTTCCATTGAGGAAGCTATGCCAATAACCAAGATGCCTACATTTTAAAAGGAGTTTTAAAAAAAAAAACATTTCATTACAAATGCAAGCAGCAGACATAGTATTTAAACCAAGGAGACCTACGCAGAGCATGATGGAGATAGCATTTAAATAAAATTTCAAATGCCAATGCATTTGGTAGATGTATATGCCATGCAGCCTGCGCAAGTGAAGAAGCATGCTACATAGTAGATGAAGGAGGGCATTAGAAAGAGCCAATGCAAATGGCATGACGCATGGAAGTAGCATGGCATTAAAAACAAAATGCAACCATAGAGAATACAATTTGCAGGTGTAAGTAAGAGATGAAGTCTTGCGTAAATAAGAAGATGGAGAGTCTGTGCAACATCAAAGTGAATCCACAGAGAGAAAAGGAAGGAGCATGTGTTAAAAAAAAAACATTGAAACAATGTGGAGTTCAAATAAAGAGTGGAGTGGAAGAAGTATACGTAGTGCATGGAGATTCATTTGAAGTTTTAAAGAAAAAAATCTTTATCCCACATTGCTTGTGGATGAGTTTTCTGAAGCCTTTTTATATGAAAACACTTGTAATATTATTTGAAGTAAGAGCCAAGAGGCCAATTGGTGGGCCCCTTGGCTGGTGGAATGCATAAGGTGCTGGGACCCAAATTTTGGGCACCAAAATAGGTAAGGCTTTAAAACTTGCAAATGTTTAGTCCCACATTGGTGGGGTGAAGGACTTCGCCAATGTTTAAAAGCAAAAGGGCATGTATAGTGATTTGAAGAATGAGTAGGAGGCCCTCCATGCGTGCGCATAGGTGGTGCCTTGGGAAGCATTCCCACTCCAACAAAAACAATTTTTTCAGGTGAGGTGGCACGCAAGTGGTGATGATGTAGTAGCGGATGGACATGTGGCATCTTGTTGCGCACTTGTGCTAAAGAGTAGAGGTTGAAGGAAATGCCTAGGAGTGAACGAGATGATGAGAAATGGGAGTTAGTCATGAAGTAGGGTGGAATTTGTTTGCACACTCGTGAGGCAAGGTGGCGGTCAAGGAGATAACCAGTGAGTGTGCGATAGCGGTTCATCGTGCAGTCGCGAAGCAGGCGGGCGATCAAGGAGATAACCAACGAGTGCACGAGGGTGGTTTGTCATGTAGTCAAAAATTTTAAGAGGTACTGGCATTTAGTGTGACAACTATGTGACATAACCACTAGTGATTAGTTGTGGAGGTGCAGACTTCAAGAAAAGACAGTCAGATGGTGACAAGTGGCATATTCTGGTGTAGTCTGGGCAGAAAGGATGAGACAGGTGATGTAGGCACCCAGGTGGCTTCTCCAGGTGAAAGAGAAAATGACAAGTGGTAGAGGGGCCTAGGTTGAATAAATTAATATATGTACAACAAAAGTAAGAATTAATCAATAGTTCAAACTTTGATATGCAGATCAAATTTTTTTATCTAAATGTGCACGGGAAGAGGAAATTATGTTTTAATAGTTAAATGGTCAGATGTTTCAGAAATGGAAAGTGTCATATAGCATTGTAAAGGTCTTAGGATAAGGATTTTAATTTTGGAATCCATTTATGTGCAAAATCAAGTTTGTTAAAGAGAGCTATTTTACAGAGGCAGTTGAAGAAGAGATCAAATTTTTCAGATTTTTTTAGGGGGAAAGGACATGTGCTTGTTGAAAAAAGAATTAGGAGTTTCTTCTGATCTATATTTTTTTTTTCTTCCCTTTGTATAGGGTTCCAATTTTTGGAGAGGTTACAAATTCTGAGAGAAAGTCTCCATATTTTTACAGTTCCATTAATGCAAGTTCTGCTTAAGTTAGTGTTATAATTTAGAGTATTTTGTCATGTGTATAGATTGAAGCAATGTTTTGACTAATGAAATATAGTTATAATCTCTTTGCAAGAATTTGATGTCTCTGTGTATTTTTGGAATTCTTATGAACTAGACTTGTAAGGCATTTTTAGTTTTTCATCTACAAGGTAGATTGTGATATTATTCCTGGCTTTCCTTCAAGGAAGGAGTAAATCTTGTTGGATAATGTTTGAGAATGTCAAGGATATGTGGATCTGTTGATCATGTATTTGTGATGAAAGAAGTAATATGTAAGGCATTTTACTAGTTTTAGATGTGTTGAGTTGTGAATCTTTGTGAAAGTCAGTTCAACTTGACTCTATACTTGATGGATTAGGCATTGGTTTTATACCAGAGTTGCAGCAAAATCATTTTAATCAACATTTACCTTTTGGTTTTAAGAGCTTTAAATGATTGTCAGATCTATTTTGACGGGTAGTAATCCATCCCATGATTCACTCAAATAAGTGAGTCCAATAGGTTCACCTACCTGACCCTCTGAGCTCAAAGTGAAGGAGGATTGTTTGATCCTCATTTATTATTCTTTTCCTTGATAGAATCAGGAAAAAGTGCTAACAGAAGAGGCATATCAGTTTTCCCTAAAAGTTGAGGAGAAATTGAACAAAAGATATGAACAAAGGAAAAGAGGCAGAGGTGGTAGATTCCTTAGAGGAAGAGGTAGATCTCATGGTGAAAACAGTAGATCTGAACTAGACAAGATGAATTCAGACACATATCAAGATAAAGGAAAGACATAATGGAAAGGTGTAAGTTCATTCTAAGGAAGAGGAAACTACTCCCGAGGTGGTTATAGTAGAAGAGGGCTCTAAGAAACTTGTTACAATTGTGGTGAAAAAGGACATAGATCTTTTGAGTGTACACATGCAAGCAAGAAATTTGGTAGTAGCTGAAATGTTTTGGTGCAAGAAGAGTCACCAAATGAACTAGAGAAGGAAGGAAATCTAATGATTAGAAGGATACTATGGAGTGAGATAGATAAGCAAGATCTTGTCACAAAGATTTTGTTTAAGACCAGATGTAGAATTGCAGATAATGTTTGGAAATTAATTGTTGATAGTGGAAGCTTGTAGAATCTGGCATCTGAGGAGATGGTCACAAAGTTGCAATTGGAAATAATGAAGCACCTAAATCCCTATCAGATTTCATGGATCAAGTATGAGCATACATTAATGGTGAGTGAACAATGTTTTGTGAATCTAAAAATTGGAAAATATTATTATAGGGTGTTGTGTGATATTATGTCAATGGATTGTTGTCATATTTTGTTGGGTAGACCATGGCAATATGATAGACATGCTATACATGATGTAAGAGTGAATAGATATACTATTTGGGTTTATGGTAAGCAACAAATCTTGTTACCTTTGGTTGAAGAATTTGTTGGTGAGATATGTGCATCTATGAAATTTTGTTTGATAGAAGGTAGACAGTTTGTTAAGGATTTGAAAAGAAATGATATTTGTTATGCTTTGATTCCCAACAAACCGAGTAAGGATACAGAAGATGAAGTTCCTACAGAGGTTGATAAATTTCTCACCGAGTATAAGGAGATCACTTTAGATAATGTACCTGATGGTTTTCACCAATGAGAGATATTATTCATTATATGGATCTGATTCTTGGAGCTAGTTTACCGAACAAGGAACCACATCAATTGACACCGATTGAGAATGAAGAACTTAATTGAAAAGTTCATGAGTTTTTGAACAAGGGTTTAATTAGAGAAATTTTGAGTCCATGTGTAGTAACAACTGTATTGGAACCTAATAAGAATGGAGAATGGAAAATGTGCACTAATTCAAGAGAAATCAATAAGATCATGGTTAAGTATAGGTTTCTTATACCAAGGATGGATGATATAATGGATTTTGAGTGGAGCAAAATAATTTAACAAAATTAATTTGAAGAGTGGATATCATCAGATAGGAATCAAAGAAGGTAATGAGTGGAAGACTACTTTCAAGACAAATGAAGGTTTGTATGAGTGGTTGGTTATGCCTTTTGATTTAACTAATGCACTGAGTACATTTATGAGGTTAATGAATGAAGTTTTGAGGAAATTCTTGAATAAATGTGTAATTGTATACTTGGATGATATTATGATATTTAGTAAGACTAGAGAAGTACATTTGATGCATATAAGACAAGTATTGCAGAGATTGAAAGAGGAAAAGTTGCTGATAAATCTGAAAAAGTGTTCCTTCATAAAAGAAGAACGTGTGTATTTAGGTTTTTTTATTTCAGTTGATGGTTTGAAGATGGATCCTGAGAAGCTTGAAGCTATACTTAGTTGGCCTACACCTGAGAATGTTAGTGAAGTAAGATCATTTCATGGATTGGAAATTTTTTACAAGAATTTTATTAGAATTTTTAGTTCTCTTTTTAATGCTATGACTGAGAAAATGAGAGGAGATAAAAGAGAATTCAAATGGACACATGGAGATAATAAAATCTTTGACACTTTGAAGCAGAAGGTTGCTGAATTTCCTATGTTAGCCTTATCTGATTTCAATAAGTTATTTCAAGTTGAATGTGATGCAAGTGAAAGTGCAATAGGAGTTGTGTTGACCCATGAAGGTAAACCTGTTGCTTTCTTTAGTGAAAAGTTGAATGATGCTAAAAGGAAATATTTTGTCTATGATCAAGAGTTCTATGCTATTGTTCAAGCTATGATCAAGAGTTCTATGATCAAGAGTTCTATGCTATTGTTCAAGAAATGGAGAAATTATTTGATGCCGAGTGAATTTGTGTTGTATACTGATCATAAGGCTTTACAATATTTGGGTAGAGTATTTGCAAAGTTTCATATTTGTGATAAAACATAAAAGTGGAGTTTCTAACCAAGTTGCTGATGCATTGAGTAGAAGAAGATCTTTGTTGATTGAAATGAGAATTGAGGTTCTTGGTTTTTATGACATGAAGCATTTGTATGAAAATGACCCTGATTTTCTTAAGTAGTGGAGAGTGTGCAGAGCACCCATTCCAAATAAACCAAGTATAAAGACTATTTCATTCAAGAAGATATGTTGTTCAAAGGTATTCAGTTGTGCATACTGAGAGGATCGATGAGAACTAATTTGATAAAGGAAAAACATAGTAGTGGTTTGGTTAGACATCTTGGTATTGATAAAACATTGAGCTTGTTGAAGGAAGGGTATTTTTAGCCTCAGTTATATAAGGATGTTTAGAAATTTATGAAAAGTTGTGGAGTTTGTCAAATTACAAAAGGAGTAAGTCAGAATACTGGAATGTATACACTAATTACTATTCCTGAGAAACCTTGGAGTGATAATAGCATGGATTTTTTTCTTGGGTTATCGAGGAAAGAAAGAGGTAACGATTTCATATTTGTTGTTATGGATAGATTTTCTAAGATGACAGATTTTATACCATGTAAGAAAACATCAAATTCAGTACACATAGAAGACCTTTTCTTTAAGGAGATTTTCATATTGTATGGATTATCGAGGAGTATCATCTATGACCATGAAAATAAGTTTGTTAGCTACTTTTGGAAAACACTTTAGAAGAATTTGGACACTGAGTTAAAGTATAGTTCTACATTTCATCCAAAGAGTGCTGGAAAAACAGAGGTTGTAAACCAAAGTTTGGGTAACTTGTTAAGATGCTTAGTTGGAGCTCCACAAATTAATTGGGATTTGATTTTGGCACAAGCAAATTTTGCATATAATAGTTTAGTAAATAGAAGTACTGGAAAGATACCTTTTGAGATTGTTCATGGCACACAACTGAGAGGTATATCAGACTTGAGAGACATTGCTAGAGAAGAGAAAAGAAGTGTTGAATCAGAAAACTTTGTTGAGTTCATGAAGACATTGCATGAGGATGTAAAGCATTAGTTGGAGCAAAGTAATAAGAAATACAAGGATAGTGCAGATAGATCAAGAAGACATAAAAATTTTGAAGTTAGTGATGAGGTAATGGTTCATTTAAAGAAAGGTAGATTTCCTATTGGAACATATGAAAAATCGAAGATGAAGAAAATTGATCCTTGCAAAATATTGAGAAGATTTGATAGTGGAAATGGTTATGAAGTGGAATTACCTAATGACATGGATATATCACCCATATTCAATATTTTAGACTTGTTTGAGTATCACGAACCTAATGAAGAAGTGACAGTACTGAGTGATTTTCCTAATAAATAGATAGAGGAAGTTGAGAAGATTTTGAAAATGAGAGTTGGTAGAAGTACAAGAGGAATGGATTACATGGAATATCTGATAAAATAGAAGAACAGACTGTTGGAGGACTCATCTTGGATTTCTCAATCTAAGTTGGATTCATTTTAGGTTAGACCTAACACGTGATTTGGGGAATAATTTCTTTTAACCCTAGGTATTTGATGCAAGAGCATCTTGGGTTCTTTGGCAACCCTGGTCAACCAAAAATTTGTTTGTTTTAGTTCTGTAGATTGTTGGAGGTTACTCAGTAAATTGATCGATAACTATTGTTGGTTGGTTACTTATTCTATCTTAATGTACCAATGGGTCTCGATGATTGTTGGTTGCTCGATGGTTACTATCTTACTGAGTTGTTTCTATTTCTTGGTTACCCTCTTACTGAGTTGTTATTGTTGCTCAGTTGGTCTTCACCAAGTTACCTTGGTGTAAATATGGAAAATAGGCACCTTGGCAACAACCAAAAAAATTCAAAAAAAATAGAAGAGTAAAGAAAAATAAAATATCTCTCTCTCTCTCTCTCTCTCTCTCTCTCTCTCAGTGAAAATTTGGAAAATAGACACTATTGGGTAGGTACCTTGGTTAAAACCTAGCAAACAGGCACCAAGTATTATGGCCCCGCTTCTCGATTAATGAACTGCAAAAGATCAAAGCTTCTACTCCTGGCATACCAGACTAAGTACCCCAAGAAATTTATAAGTGCAAACCCCTTTGAGAATCATGCCTATCCATGACTTGCATTGGTTCACCAAACTAGGGGGCAAATCTTAAAAAATATATATATATACTCCGAAAAGACCTGAAAATCCCTAAAAAGAGTAAAAAGACTTTCAAAATCTAAAACAATCGAAAAATCAAAAATAATCATCAAAAGGAAACAATGTATGGGGTTTCTATGATAAGGGCCTTCACCTATATGATATGCCACACATACCTCATCCAAACATGTGAATGCTAAGATTGACAAAAAACATCTAGAAAATCAATCATCATCAACAAAAATAAATCAAATATTGCAAAATCTCAGCAATTAATCATCCTTGTTATCAACAAGCAAAAAATGATCAAACAATCAACCAACTATCAAAACCATGAGCTTCACAAATTGGAAATAGACTCATCTGACTCATCGTTATCAGCAATCCAATGTGTTATCAAATTAATGATTCAATCAATCATCAAAATCAAACAATAAATTGTCTTATACAGTGACAAATAAGCTCAAAACCAGACAAATCAATCTTATATGAGTCATCCATTCCTAAAACCAGACACAATCAATCATCAAAATCAAGTTGTTGACTAGGTCAGTCATGTCAGTCTATTGTCAATTTATCTTTCACGATCATGTTCTGACACTACTCAAGGATACCAATGAGTGATGAGAGTAGCTATGATGGATCATGATCTTGTTTTCTTTGATTGTTTTTGTGGACTATTTCAATTCAATTATGGGGCAATGATGATTCAAGATAAATGCAATAGGATTTGTTCCACATCTGGCAGCCATGCAATTCCATGATCTGAGCTTAACCCCAAGGATGAATTAAACATTCCTTATCTTTTATCTACTTGTTGTTATCAAGAATCATAACATTATCTAGATGGTCATTATCTGGGTACATTGGATTCTATATCTTTTCTTTTATCTGCTTGTTGTTATCAAAATCATAGCAGTATTGAGATGGTCAATTTTCTCAGTGCATTGGATTCTCTATCTTTACTATTATCTTTCGCATGCTCAAGGTTATCAAGAGATCATAGTGGTGTCTAGATGGCCAATGTCTAGGTACATTTGGATCTCTTTTATATTTAGTTATCTTTTTATCTCCTTTAGGTTTTCAGATATCATAGCAGTATCCAGATGGTCAATATTTGGGTGCATTTTGATTCTCTTCGATTTCATAATAAGGTAAAATGATGAACAAAATTTGAAAACATGACAACTGCTTGGGACTCACCATTCAAATCTATCATTCCATCTATCAAATCAATCCCTAAGATTACTCCTTACTAACATTCTTCTAACTAACAAATGCATGTACTCATATATTTTGTATAATAGACTGCATTCATTTATTTGCATAAGAAAAGAAAATGAAAACATGTGCATACATCATATATAGTAATCATTAATTCAAAGAATACATTTATATCATAATAAGAATGCATTCAATCATACAAACCATCCTACATACATATGTTAGTAGCATGAAAGAGTAAAGATCATACATATAAGAGACTACATCATAGAATCACATCAAATTGCATACTCATAAACATCTCATGCATTACATCATCATATAGAACCATACATATAACAGTAAAGTTCACATCATATGAATCAATATATAAATAGATCATCTCATATATCATAATTTCTGACTACAAATGGAAGGTCACTTTTCTAGACACAAAGGTGCTCAACACAAAGTCTATAAATATCAATATATCTGGGATGCATAAAATCATGAGTACAACATCAAAAGATATACAAGTACATCATCAGTACAAAAATGGTACATCAAAAATATATAGTGATACAGTAATCAGAAAAGCTATCAACTACTGTTACCCCCACCCTCACCACCAGGAGGCTGAGGGGGTGGCATATCAAGTGTAGTCCTCTACTATGGATCATGAGCTCCAATACCAATGCTCTGAGACCTTTATGGTCTACTAGATCGCTGAGAGGCTGTGTAATTAGGCACCCACTATGCAGGAGGAACAACATCCTCATAATATCTCTACCAGTATTTGATCTCCCTCTGTGCCTTGTGACCTAATCTCTAAAGACAAACATGGGAATCTCTCAAGGATAGATCCTATACACTATCTACATAGACCATGCCCTATGCCTGATCCTATCTCTCCCTGTCCTTTGTAGCTGTAAATCTACCCTCTAGAATGGTGGCACATGTGTCAGATGCTACCAAGCATCACTAAAGATCTACAACCTCCTAGGTAATCCTCTAAATATTTGCGAGATGAGCCTCCATCCCACCCATGGATACATCCATCTCCCCTTACTCAAAACTTCCAATCAGAGTGCCCCACACTACTACAGTCTCATCCTCACTACTCTCACTCTCACTAGTACTACTACCAGTAGAGGAGCTAGACCCTACCTCCTCAATATCCATCTCCTCAGCCTACAAGGCTGTCATCTCCACATCCACCCTTGCCTCATCCATTTCCTTCCCTCTCTCCTCCTCCCTCTCTTCCAAGATAGCTCTAGTATGCTGACACACCCTCCTAACAAGATGAGGTGCTCCATCCTCCTCTA
>MU224960.1:995589-1053710 GCA_018584345.1 Thuja plicata | reverse complement strand
CGCCCACCATACCGACCCCCATCCCTCCCACCACCCCAACCTCCATCCCGACCCCCATCCCTCCCTCCATCTCACCCACCATCTCTCCCTCCCCTACCACCATCCCTCTCTCCTCTCCATATATGTTGAGGCCTCCTCATAATGGTACCCACAACAGTATGGGAAACATTAATCAGAGACATAAGTCAAGCCTGCTTCCATCATGCATCAAATTGAGGGGTAGTGCTAGCACAAATACAAGTTTAGAATCAGTACTATATGGATGATAAAGCATAGCGACTAATCAAAAAGAGAATCTACATAAGAACAGAGCATAAAAGAGAGTATAGCATCAACATGACAAAATAAATCTTGTACATGCATCAACAATGGTTGATCACCACATCCAGGAAATAGGAAGTAGTCCCATGAACTCAGTCCTTGCCATTGTTGGGTTTAATGGGAAGTAGTACTGAGAGGGGAGGGGTGAATCAGTACCTCTAAAATTTTTCCATGTTCTTTAATCAATTAAACTTTTTAATCAATTGCATAATTATTCCATCTAATCTATACTATCTTTGTGTGAGTTATATCAATTCATACCATTAATAAACATGTGAATCATTCATGAACATAATTGACACATAACACAAGATATGATATTGCAGAAAACTCCTGTTAGGAAGTAAAAACTACGGTGGGGATGACACCCACAAAACTTCACTATCTCCAGAATGGAAGGGGCTAGTTAAGGCTTGCAATTTTGATCACTTCTGATGATCTACCCTGTTAGAAGTATTGATGGAGACCTATTAAAGTCTACTCTATTAAGAGCTTTTAGCAACACTGTTAAGTGTGCACTCGGTTAAGAGATTTGATATAGGACTATTAAATCCCCCTTACAAGAAGGATTTCTTACACTTTGCTTCACTTGTTAGAATGAAAAAAAATTAGAAATTGACCTGGTAAGTGCAATCTCCCATTACTGATACAGATCCTATGTAGTTCATATACAAAATAATATCACCTTAACTATGATCGAATATTACCTCTGATTATCAGTTTCCTCTACCCTTGATTCTGCTAATCAAATTCTTCTTTCTCTGCTCTGGTTCATGAAACTCTCAATTCAATCCATAGATGTGCTCATTATTTTCTCTTCTATCTTTCACACATGTTCTAAAGAATGATTACATCATCTATATATATATTGATTGATTTCATCAAGTTGATGATTAAAAAAATGTTAACTCTAAGATCAGGTTTACAAATTGCACCTAGATCTCCTAGTCTATGTGCTTTAATCAATTAGACTGATTTAAAACACTTACATTAATGTTTATTTTCCCTAAAGAAATGGATTTAAAAACAATTAAATATCCTATAAATAGAATATGCTTGCTTTATCTGACGTGGAAGTCAAATCCATTTTTGTGGGTTGCAAGTGACTTTCGGTTCTATCTTTTGGTCATGCTTGACTGTCCTTCAGTTTCTATTTTCGATTGCTCAAAGTCTATTTCATCATTCTACACTATAACTTGCATTTTGGGATCCATTGTATCTATGTGCATTGTAGTTTTCAGTTTACACACTACCTTGTGTCATCGGTTCATTCTGTACTTAGTCATTTTTGGTGATCTACCAATCTAATCTTTAGTTTTCCCTTTACCATATTTTGATGTAAACTTACCAAAAGTAATATTTGAATACTAATGATAAATTAATGTCATCAATCTCCTCCTTTGACATTATTATCAAAAACTAATATGTGAAAAATACTAACAAAATGTTAAGTATATACAACATATATAATCCTTAGTCATTTAATGACTCCCCCAATGTATATGCCAGTATATCTGTACATAAGATATATTTTCCTTCATCATTTTACTATCCCTTTATAAATGTACATATACATATCTACCTTTTTCCCATTCTGACTAAATGTACATAACATTTTCAATGATATTTTGTACAAGTATCATTTCCCCCTTTATTTGATAAAAAGGGCAAAGATCAATTACCTTAGAGCTTATCAAAAATGTGTGAGTGAGAATACTTCATGTCTTCCATCATTTTCTCCCATTGCTCCTTCAGGTTTCTAGAGACATTTGTTGAAGTGCGATCTTGGCATGCATATC
Source organism: Thuja plicata (assembly GCA_018584345.1). Classification (NCBI taxonomy): domain Eukaryota; kingdom Viridiplantae; phylum Streptophyta; class Pinopsida; order Cupressales; family Cupressaceae; genus Thuja; species Thuja plicata. Next base: position 1,051,590 of record MU224960.1, on the reverse strand, counting down.
ATAGATGTTGTCGGCTACAAACATCTCGAGAGTAGCTATCAATTGTCTTACAGAACTGATATACTATTGTAGCAGTGTGAGATTTGGTAGAAGTTGAGCCTATAGCTTGGTTACTTCTTCTCTTAATTGAGTCTTTTCTTCCCATAGCTCTTTCCTTAACCTTTTTACTTCAATGATATTTTCATAATGCAGTTTGACTACATTTTCTCCATTGGTTGTTAGGCTACTAGCACTGTTTGCTAGATCTGTATCCAGCTTAGCTATGTTGTCACTATTTTCTTGAGTGAACTTTTCAATTGTGCTTAGCCTTTGGATTAAGGTTATAGCTTCAGATATAATTGGATCTAATTCTGAAATAAATTCTGACAGCTTTACCTTATTTTTGGCCTCTTCTTGGCTGATTTTTTCTAGAAGATTTTGTTCATACTTCATTTCTACTCTCTCCTCAATTTGTTTCTCTACATCAACATTTTGAGTTGTGAAGGCATCGGTGAGGATATCTAGTTGATCAATTATGGTCTTGTTTTGATCAATATCAACATTAGGTATAATCTGGTGTAGAATTTCCTCTGTTGTCTCTAGTACCATTGACTCCTTATGTTGTTTCTTTAGCTTTTCTTGTAATGCCTTCCTTTGGCATATCTCTCCATATTCTTGCAATGCATCCATGTCAAGTGTAGTGGGGTCACACTTCAATATTTCTATGATTTAATTAAGTGTGAACTCCAAATTGTTCTTCTTCATTTTCTTCTTCTTCTTTTGTGATTTAGTGGAGTGTAGCACCATTGCTTATTTCTCAGCTTTGTCTATTATACTTGATGATGTGACCTGTTGTACTTCTTTTTGTTTCTTTGCATCAGCTTTAGCTTGTTGGGTGTCTATAGACATCTCCACATTCACCTTAGCATTGTCAGTAGCGCCTTTTTATATTTTCTCAGGAGTTCCATATTTTGGTTTGTCTCCTTTATTTGAGTCCTTTGCATCATCTTCCTTGGTGTTCTCAATTTTCTCTTGAGTATCCACTTCTTTTTCATTTTCTTCTTCTATAACCTTGCTGGTATCGGTTACATCTTTAGTGTCTCTGATGTTTTGCTGATCATCGATGTTATCTTTATTTTCTCCTTTTCCTGCATCCTTTGGAGTTTCCTTGTCAGGTGATTAACTTGATTCTTGCATGATATTGATAGCTTGTATCAATATTGGTAGTTTACCTAGTATGTTCATCTATGCTTCATCAATTGGCATGTCATGTTCATCAGTTGTATCTTTTGCAACAGTGACATCTTCATCCTTATTGATTTCCTTATCTGGGTCATCGGTAATGTCGATGATATCAGTGTCTAAAATATTGTCATTTGTGGTATCATCCCATGTTTCATCTACCACATCTGCATTCTTGTTCCCTTTTTTATCATCTTCCTCTTTATCCAGCTCAATGGATGTATCATCTTTGTTTCCCTTATCATCATCTTGTTGTTGAAGGTCTCTGTCTGGGCTATCTTTCTCAACTGGCCTATTCATGTTCTTGCACCATTTATTGTGACTGTCCTTTTCAAGTTCAATCAACTTGCCTTCAAGAAATTTGTAAGCCCGTAGCTTTGGTGAGAACTCCTTCTTGTGTTTCTCCATCATTTCATGTATTTCTACCTTTGTTGATTCAGGAGGCATTAGAGATACAAGTACTCTCTCTGATTTCTTTCTCATTTGCTAAAGCAAATGTCCAACAGGTAGATAACCTATCCAAGAGTTCCCGTGGAACATAACTTTGTTCAAATTGCATGGTTACATATTTGAAATTATACATCTTATCTATCATTACTTCTTCAATCTTGTTTTGATCTTCCTCATTTCTTTTCTCCCATTTTCTTATATGTGGATCAGTAATAGATCTAGAGTTTACAATGTAGACACAAATGTCATCAATGGTGTTAGGTTCTTTTACCTTGAAATTTTCTTCCTCTAAGGCTTCCTCTTTCTCAGTATCCTCTATATCCTCTCGGGTTCTGATGAACTTTCTACCCTTCTTATTTTGTCCTCTCTTTAGTGCAGACACTTTTCTCTTATATGTCCTTACTTTTCCTTTCTTAAGAGGTGAAGGAGTAGATTCTTTGGACGTTTGACTTCTGGTCCTTGAAGCAGTTGTAGTTCTTGGTCTTTTAGATGGTGGAGGAGGTGGTGAGTCTAACTCTATTTCCTCTGAGTTAGTCTTGTCTTCATCATTACTGACAGATACCTATTCTTTTGTTTCCTCCTCTTTTTCTATCTCTTCATCTTGCTTAGCTTCTTCCTCTTTTGTAAATAGAATCTTCTTGATATTATTTACCATTTTTTCCTTCTTTTTCACAATCTTTTTGACTACGAGGCCTTATTTAATTCTTTTCTTAGCCTCCTCATATGTGTTGAACCTCGGTTTCTTTTTGTCTAGTGTCTCATTGACTAAGGCATTAATTTCCTTTGTTGCAAGATCAATGTTGATCTCATAATCTAGTGGTTGCAACCATGTTATTCTTGCCACTATAAGTTTGATGTAGGTATGATCTATGTTGACCATGAAGCATATCTCATCTTTAAATTGTTCGATGAGTTGCTCAGGGATTCTTACCCTCTTTTGCATTCGATCTTTGAATACATTAAAGTAATCATCCATGATAGTTTCAAAATTGTCTCCTAGAGTCTCTATGTGCTCATTTATCCATATGGTTATTGGCTTGGTGCTGTCCCATTTTATATCTCCAATAGATGGGAACTTTTCTTGAAAGTAAAAGAAAATGCACATGATTAATGAGCCAAACTTATAGGTGTTTGACTTTGTAGTCCTGATTGTCTTGAGATTTTCTTTCAACTGGTTTAGTAGTAGCTCAAACAAGTCTAAATATGTGCCTTTCTTCACAATTTTTTAATTTGTATCCATAGCACCTGATGAGATATTGTTTAACCTGCTAGCCTAGAAGAACTTGTAACCCATTGCACATGCACCAAACTTAACTTCATCATTGGCTATGGTTGTCACTTTCAGTCCACGCCCATCCCATTTGGCTCTAGTCATCTTTTTGGTCTTTGCCTTTGGTGGATGCTTGAGTGCCTTTACATTATTAGTTATAGGGTAACTGGTGACTGCATGGATGACATATCTTGTGATTTCCTTCAGTTCATCCAGCCATAGCTTGTTATTGTGCATTTTTCTTAGCACTAACCCAATCCAGTCAGTTTTGAAGACCTTCAGAAACTTTAGGGCATTGGTAAGCCCTTTTACCTCAATGTGTTTATGTTCATCCTTAAGTGTTCCATCTTCATTACAAAGCTTTTGGTAAGCTTCTTCCATCTCTATCGTTTCTATTTCTGCAATCTTGCAATCTTGGAGCACCAGAATCATCGGGCAATGAGGCAACCTCTTGATGAATCTTATATTTAGGTTCCTCACATGCATTTCTTTTGATGAGTTTGAATTTATCATTCTTAGCCTTCTTGGCTTTTACAGATCGTGATGTTGATGTCATTTTCATAATTTTAGGGTTTCTTCATAAATTCATAAAGAAAAAAGTTATCAGTCTTTTAGAACTTATTGTTGTGTCTGCACAGATCTATGAACTATTTTGGAGTGCTTGGTGGTCGATTTGTGATCACTCTGAAACTTGGTTTTTGTTTTCTCAAAATCACCTTTTCTTGCTCTTCTCTGGGTATCATGTAAAATTAGTCACTTTGATGCCCTATTTATAGTCATTTCCCTAAAATGTGTGTAATAAATTCTCACCAACTCATCGATGTTTGAACACTGAGTTTGTTGGTGAAGACTTTATTACCATTGGCCATGCTTACAACATTTCTGAGCAGTCAAAGTTGACTTAGCTTATACCGATAAGTTTCGGTAACACATATAGTTTGTTCATGTGCTTGTTTACTGATACACTTTGGTCAATACTAACAATTTATAACTGATGTTTCTTTGGTAAGTGTAGGCAATCTTTCCTTTAAGTGTATACCGACGGGTTTCAATATATATGCCTGAAGACATACTTTTCACATTTTTCAATAAGTATAACCATGATGCATCTTTCTTATGCTAATTTAGAATTATATCATCATATTATGGAACTAATGTAAAGTAATAGCTTAGGGTTGATGCAGTTCCATACTTACTTGGTCTGCTTTGGTGGGGTTGGTGATGTCACCAGATCCATTGGATGGGGTGTCACCATTTGTATTGCTTGTTTCAGCTTCATCATTGCTTGAAGCTTTTCTCCACATCTTGTCTCTTGCCCTCCGAATATCTTCAATGGTATTTCCATTGGGGTATGTGCTTGTCTCTATCATTCAGTCTCTGCAGTCCTTTTTGAGATGACCAACTTTGTGACAGTGTAAGCATGCCATTCCAAGTTAGTCCATCCTCTAGACTTTCTAGTCCATAGTCTCATACAGTTTGCAGAAATGTGACCATACCTTCCACATGTAGTATAATTTTTCTAAGTATTATAGTCCCATACATACTGATTACCAATATGCTTTAGTTGATATGAAGTGTCTTGACCTTTAGGCTTCCATGCTTTCCTTTTCTTTTTCTAGCATTCTAAACTTGTGTGCTCATTCATCTTGCATGTAGGACAATATTTATCGATGTAGTTTTCCTTCCTTGGCTCTTCTATCTTGTACTTACATCCATATGCTTTATGTCCTTTCTTGTTACATTTATAATAGATTCCTATGAATGAAGGTGTAGATTTAGGAATACCTTTCATTTTTCCTCTACACACATTTGTTGTGTGACCTTTCTTTCCATAGTATTTGCATGTGATATTTCTTGGTCTTGGATTTTCATAGACATTCTTTGGCCTGGATTGATTTGATGATTCTCCATTTTCGCTAAAGCCTAGACCATTTTAGTTGTTGTTGACTCTTCATTTTCCTTCCAGAAAATCATCCATCATTTTATTTCTCTCTTCAGCCTTTCTGATAACTTCATTATGTTGTTTTTGAATTCTAACCTCATGCTTTAGTTTTTCATTTTCTTCTCTTAGTTCACCGATAATTTGTATTCTTTCAATGAGTTCAACATTCATTCTCTTTGCTTCTTGACTCATGAGAATGATTTGATTTGTGAGCTCATGGTGATGCTCAACATGTCTCTAAATTTATAACTCCTTTTCTTGTAGTTTCTCTGTAATCTTCTCCTTTCATCAGTAGCTAGTTTTATTTCTATTTTAGCTTGTCTAGAAGATCTCATCACATCAATCATTCTAACCATCTGGGTTTCTTGACCAATTTGCAGCATCTTTATTTTCTCTGTCTGATGTTGATTGATTTCTTTTAGATTTGTGATGTTCTCTTTTGATGTATCTAATGCTTTTCTTGTATTTGATCTTGAAGACTCAAAGAAATATGGAATTTCTTCTTCTTGATAATCATTTTCATTGCTTTGAGTTGCCATTCCTTTCCTCTCATCCAATAGTTCTCTCATCTTGATTCTAGATTCTTTATACTGTTCATAGAACAATTTTATCTCAATGTTTTTATTCTCAATATTCTTATCAAGTTTGTACTTCTCCATTGTATGATATTTTCTCTTAAGCCTTTAAGATTTTCAAGAAGTGACTTAGCTTTGATACCAATTGTTGGGTTTAATGGGAAGTAGTATTGAGAGGGGAAGGGTGAATCTGTACCTCTAAAACTTTTCCATGTTCTTTAATCAATTAACCTTTGTAATCAATTGCATAATTATTCCATCTAATCTATACTATCTTTGTGTGAGTTATATCAATTCATAACATTAATAAACATGTGAATAATTCATAGAAACATTCATGAACATAATTGAAACATAACCCAAGATATGATATCACAGAAAACTCCTGTTAGGAAGCAAAAACTGCAGTGGGGATGGCACCCACAAAACTTCACTATCAGCAGAATGGAAGGGGCCAGTTAAGGCTTACAATTTTGATCACTTCGGATGATCTACCCTGTTAGGAGTATCAATGGAGACTTGTTAAAGTCTACTCTGTTAAGAGCTTTCAAAAACACTGTTAAGTGTGCACTCGGTTAAGAGATTGATATAGGACTGTTAAATCCACCTTACAAGAAGGATTTCCTACACTTTGCATCACTTGTTAGAATGTCAGAAAATTAAAAATTGACCTGGTAAGTGAAATCCCCTATTGCTGATACAGATCCTATGTAGTTCATATACAAAATAATATCACCTTAACTATGATTGAATATTACCTCTAATTATTGGTTTCCTCTGTTCTCGATTCTGCTAATCAAATTCTTCTTTCTCTGCTCTGGTTCTTGAAACTCTCAATTCAATCCATAGATGTTATCATTCTATTCTCTTCTATCTTCCACACATGTTCTAAAGAAAGATTACATCATCTATATATAGATGGATTTATTTCATCAAGTTGATGATAAAAACAATGTTAACTCTAAGATCAGGTTTACAACTTGCACCTAGATCTCCTAGTCTATGTGCTTTAATCAGTTAGACTGATTTAAAACACTTACAATAATGTTTCTTATCCCTGAAGAAATTGATTTAAAAACAAATAAATATCCTATAAATAGAATACGCTTTCTTTATCCGATGTGGAAGTCAGATCCACTTTTTGCGGGCTGTAACTGACTTCCGGTTCTATCTTTCGGTCATGCTTGATTGTCCTTCAGTTTCTAATATCGGTTTCTCTAAATCTGTTTCATCGGTCTGCACTATAACTTGTTTTTCAGGTTCTTCTATTGGGTTCCATTATATCTATGTGCATTATAGTTTTCAGTTTACACACTACCATGTGTCATCGGTTCATTCTATACTTAGTCATTTTTTGTGATCTACCAATCTGATCTTCAGTTTTCCCTTTACTGTCTTTTGGTGTAAACTTACCGAAAGTGATGTTTGAATACTAATGATAAATTAATGTCATCAGCCACATCTAGAGGAACTATAATGCCATAGAGAGTAATATCCCTCAACCAAAGGGAAATGTAAGCATAAGAGTTAGTGACATCCCATCTCTCTCCAAACTAACACAACACCTTTTTAGTGTTGTGAAAATTTATCATATGAGTGTGCTCAGTCACCCAACCAATAAGGAATCTCCTCTGGTGATAGAAAGGTAGGTAGGCATCCTCTCCATCGTAGACATGGAAATATCTGTAAGGTCTCCAAATTAAATATGGAATCATGTCTAACTGGTGCCTCTAGTACATCAAATGTCCCATGTGGGACTGAACGATAGCTCCATTATACATAAACACATAAGCCCTCCCAGGAGCTAGATGATGTGCTCCCAACAGCCTGCATACAACTATGTTCTCCCATGCCCATATCTGAGAAAATGTGGTGCCACAACTAAGTGAATTATCACCATAGTATGCCACGTAAAACATATGATAATACATATGTTCCTGCATACACAGACCCCAAGCAAAAATTGTATGGTCTTTAACCATACTCTACAAGACAACACCAAAACCAACAGAATACCCATGCTGACGACGATCAAGATAGAGGATCCCACATATTAGACTACCAAGAAAGGTATTAAAACTATCTAATCCCATGCCAAACTTGGACCATGGTATATTATATGGATGCGACATCCCTAACTGATCCTGGGGCAACCCAGTCAACTCCGACAGAGCAACAATCCCAGGACCATGGGCAACTATGAGGGAACCCTGAATGGGAATCTACAGGATGTGGTACACACCCTCCAAGGTAATAGTGCCCTCCCCAGTTGATAAATGCAATGTAAACATGTCATAGTGTCATCTCTCTAGAAGCGCAGAGATCAGACCCCTATTGGTCGTGATCTCAAGCATGTAAGAAATCCAGTATAAACCTAAGTGATGAAGAATACCTCTCTCATCCTCTGACAGCTGGAAACAATATACCAGACCTTCCAATCTCAACTCATGCTAATGCAGAACAGTCCCATTGAACTGCAAAGAGCACAGTACAACCACCCATCAGTATCACAATAAAGCAAAAGTAAAAAATATGCATAAACAACTTAGAAAGAAAGTAAATAGTACAATTGCGATAATTAACATACAATTACAGAAATTTTACATCTATTACAGGAAACAATGATCAATTGTGGCATACAAATGGAAATTATGGTATTAAATACCTACAATTATAGAACACTTATAAATTGTGAAAAGCATTCCGCAATTGCGGCACTTAACCCACAATTACGGCAAAACCAGAGTCGATTGTGGAACTCTTGCAATTCCTACCAAAAAACAATTTTTTCAAAAGAAATAAATGCACAGGGGACAGGTTACTCACCAGACGTCATGTGCTAGCTAGCCAATGAAAGGTTTGGACTCAGTCTAATATGTGTATGACACCCGAAAGGCCCGTCATCATTCAAAAATAACTGAAAAAGCAACAAAAACTGAAGCAAAACTCACCAGAAAATATGGAGCTCCAAGAGTATAAAGTGACAAATGAAAGGGATCACAACCTATTTATAGCTGATTAGGCAAAATCCTAATTCCTCAAGGAGGCCTATTTCATCATCTCGAGCCCTGGAATCTTCCACAACTGATATCAAGAGCATAATTAAGTATTTTTATGAACAATCAGATGCCTAGATGATCATTTTGCATAATCAACAAAAAAACACTCTTGTTGTGAATTTTTGCTCAAATTTGTTGAGGGGGTGTAAATGCCCCTTTTATCATTGGGGCAAGCTAGGGCAGAGTAAAAATAGATAATTGTTTCACACAATGTGTTGAATCACATTATATCAAAGAGGGGTAAATGTAGACACCCTAAAATGGATAGACTTGCAACTTTACATTAGAAACACTAACTTTCATCTATTAATTAATGGTTTTCTATTCATTAATTAATCATCTATTTTCTCCTAAATCCATTCCCCTTAATCATTTAATCATATTCCCATAATTAATTAAATAATTAATTTTATTTAATTAATCAACTTTAATTAATTAATCTTTATTAATTAATTAAAAGTTCAATTTCCTAAAGTTTAAAATCAAATATTAAACTTATTAATTAATTATTCTAATTAAATAAGTTTCTTTTGAATTAATTTAATTTCATACAATATTAAATTCTAAAATAAAAAAGAATTCAATTATCTCACATGTTGAATACTTTATTTATAAAAACAAATTAAATATTCAATTAAAATCCTCTCTTTAATTGAATAAAGAGAACTCTTGATCAAGTCTCTGATTGTACAATTCCCTCCACCTATCCCCTCAGTTCCAAAAGGTAACTCCAAATTACCTCTTCAGTTCAAAAGTTACCTGATAATCAGCTGTTAAGTTAACTAAACTCTATCTCCTCTATCCAAGTTGAAGTGGGGTTCACTGATGGCTTCTCCAGTTCCCTTTGATCTCAACCATTCATCCTCTAATCTTTGGGATTGATCTCAACCATTCATATTATTTCCATAATCTATATAATCAGCCCTTCATAATCATTTGAAGGATCCAGGATTTCAAGCTTTGAGCAAACTTACTCTGCAGGATTATTGCCAGAAGTATTCAAGCATTCTTGTGATCACATATCGATATCATTTTTGGACGCTCCCAGTCCATAGATGCTATCGATACAAATACTAACCACCACACATCAACATTTCACAAGTAGTAGAGAGAGACAATAGAGGCCTCAAGCATCACAGTTTGCAATTCATTTTGTATTCCTCTCTTATTGCTTGTTATTTTATTGTTCTTAGGTTTATTCTTAATAGTTTTGATTGCTTTCCCCTTTGTGAATTGGTGCTATTAACACTCATTTGAGTGTGAAGAAGCATAACATAGTAACTTCAAATATTTTCAAGAAGAGAGGTAAAATAGGTAAAAAATTCTTAGGGAGCTAGTTGAAAAATATGAAGACGCAATTTTTTTTACTATATAAATTGATGAAAGTTTGGAGGAAGTTGACCCAAGGACATCTTGGATCATGCCTATGGTATATGAAGTAGATCATACTCTATTTGAAGCTCATGTGAAAGATTTTTTAGACAAGTCAGTTGACCCAAATGAGGACACGTTCACTTCTTATCAAGAAAAGAGCCTAAAAGCTTATTTTTAAGTTAACACATCTGCAAGAGAATGGAGACTGGGAAAAGAAGTAGAAATAATGGTTGAAAGGATGGGATTCACGAAAGAGAAAATGACAAAAATATGGAGGAAACATGAAGAGGGAGAAAGTAAGAAGGTTGAAGCAGAAAACATTATTGATATTGATGATGATGCACCTTTAGCTTACATACCTATTTTATCATCATCTGGAAGTAGACAGACAACAATTTTGGCGAAAACATCAGTTATACCATCAGAGAAGAAGCCAACAGTTGCAAAGAAATCTAAAATTCCAAATTCACTTACAAAAAAGGCTACTAAACTTAAATATGTGAAACCAAAGATTGTTCCTAAATCTACAAGAAAATGGGCTAATTCCAAAAGCAAAAGAACATATGAAGAAACCAAGGATGATGAAAAAGGTGAATCTATTGATTCATATGATGTAGTGAAGAAATAGAGGACAAAAGGAGCTAAGGAAGTCAGAGTAGTAAGTGGTCTAGAACCTAAATATGGTCTTGCAAATAAGAAGCCTAAAATTGATATAGCTAAGCCACATTTCATATTAAATGATGGATTAAATAACATGATAATTCATGATATACTAATTCAATTAAAGAAATATTATAGTAGGTATGATGAACAAGAAAAGAGATTGTTAGAAGATGGACTGATTACCTATTTGAACAAGTATAATCTAGAGCTTTAGTTGAGATAAAAAGGGACATACCTGATGATCTATTTGACATTCTTGAAGCAAGAAGGTTGACAACACAAGATGAGGACAAGAAAATCAGAGAAATGACATTGGTCAATCTTTGTCCTGTTATTGCTAAGGAAGAAATAGACAATATTCTTAAAGAAGAAAAGAAGAAGTTGAATTGGAAGTAAAGGATAAACAAGATTATCATCGGTAAACTAGATGAATTCACTATGGAAACTGAGGAAGTAATGACAAAAATCTTGATGAACAATCAATATGATATTATCCAGAAGGATGATAAGAAATACATACATATTGATGACAATGAACCACTTGATGCTATAGACACCTCATTTTAGATGACTAATGAAGAACCATATGTCTTTGTCTCTTGTGTACTAATTACACTTTTAGTCATGAATGATGGTTGGGAAGATATACCAGGAGTACCAAATTTTAATTGGAAAGATTAGGTACTAAGAGGGGGGAATCAGTACTAACAAACTTATATCGCTTTTGCACTTGATTAAACTTTAATCCATTAAACATCAACGATAGTCACATTAACTGATAGTTTCCACATTATTATTGATATTTTGTAACTTAAAAACATAAATTAAATGATAGTAACACATAAATAGATTCACACACCCATAACACATATTTTCAGTCACACAGAAACCCTTGGTTAGAGGGAAAGACTACAGTGGGGCTGGCACCCACAACTCTTCCCTGCAAAAATTTTTTTTCCCTGTTAGGGATAACAATATATCACCTTCTAAGTGACTCACCTGATTTGGAGTGAGTGATACATTGTTAAGCATATCTACACTCTTATTAATACTACTCTGGTAAGAGATTTAATCTCGTGTGTATGATGTTCACCCTGTTAAAGGATTTACAAAAAGATCATACAAATGAACTTATCAGTCCTGTTAGAGACTACCCAGTTAAAGGATTTACAATACCTTGTAGAAACTTTTAGGATTCTTCACAAGATAGTAATTAACTTGTATGATCTTCCTTCCAAATCTTTCCAGATCCCTTATGCTCAAAATCTCTATTCATTATTCTTCTCTACTTGTCATTCGCTTCACTGTTCAATTCATCCTCATAACTTCTTCTTAACAACAACTCTTTATAATATGTTCCTTAAGATTTTTTTCTTTGAATCTCCTCACTCATCCTTCATTCCTGACCTTTGATCTTAGGGTTAATCAAAAACTTAATCTCGATCTTTTCATAAACTATTTTCCTATTCTTCCTTCTTGTCGGCTGCTTCGTGATTTTCCTTATGAATGATAGTTGTCAGCTTTTGATAGTTTACCTCTTTATTCTGATAACTCTTCCTTCTGACCGATAGTAATTCTGATAGTAATTACTTTTCTATTTGATATCAATGAAAAAACTTATCATAATACCAATAATTTCCAACAATCTTCCCCTTTGGCATTGATGGCAAAAACTTTGGCATATGTCTTGTAAATGTTGATATACTTCCCCTATGTTAATAGGTTGTCTATACTTCTTCCTTTATTATTATATTCTTCCTTTTTTTTTCTTCTAATTCCCCTTAGATTTATTATTATACTTCCCCCTTTTTTGGTACTCAATGCCAAATGATATTTGAAAGTGGTGTATCATGACTCAGGCTCCTTATAGTTTGGCCATGATAAACTTATAACTTTCTCCTGTGTTCTTCAAATTTTTTTCCATGATTCCTATAGTACTTTTAATCTAATCATGTGTCCATTTAAATCTGAAGTGAGTGCTTCAAGACTATCTACAACACTTAATTCTGGTCTTTAGACAATTTTCTCTACGATTGTTACATTAGCCTTGGTGATATCAATATGCAGCATTATAATACCTTGTAATTCTAGTATCTGCATATGTTGGCTTACTTTCTCTGCTATTAGGTCGTGTTCCTTTGAAATAATCTCTCTCATCTTAGTTGAATGGTCTATAAAATTTATTATAGACTGGCGATTGTTGATATGTTGTACTAGCTCATGATAATTCCCATTAATCCTATTGTCAATATATCCTATAAATTCTTCAAAATTACACAATCTAGTGTACATTGTTGTAGCTTTGTTCAAAATTTCCTTCAAAGTGTCAATAACCTTTGATAGTTCTAATTTCAAAACTGCAATCCTTGTTAATAGTTGTTGTACAATTTTGGCTTCCAAATTCTTCATTGCATTGTTGGTCATTCTTTTCTCTAGATCTTTTCCTGATTGATTTATTTCATTAATAGAAACTTTCAATTGGTGAACTAATGATTCATCCTCATCCACAGTAACATCTAGCATAAGATCTTCAAATAACTCTAGTGTTCTAATCAAAATTCTCTTCTTTTGTTTCTTGCATTTTTCTTTGTCCAATTTTGCCTTTTTATCTAGAACTCTTGTGTCTTCTTCTTTATCCTTGATCTTATTTAGTTTTCTTAGATCTTGTTTGAGTATCTCAAACGTAGGGTTGTCATCATCTATATTCTCATCTTCTTTTTCTTCTTCCAATTCTCTTTTTCATTTACCTTTTGTGTCTTTATGCTCCTTCTTCTCATCTTTATCTTTATCTTTTTCATCATCTCCTCCTTCTTTCTTCTCTTCATATTTCTTTTCTTCATCTTAATGTTTTTCACTAGTGTCTTGTTGCTTATCTCTAATATCTTTTGCATCCTACTACTTCTTAGCGTTGGTTCCCTTCTCGATATCTGTCTATTGCATGTTGGTAGGTGAATGTTGTTGGTTAGTTGATATGTGGTTATGTTCATGTAAAACTTCATCTTTCTTCTTCATTTCTTGTAAGTGTTGGTCCACTGAGAGGGGTGAATCAGAAAAAATCAAACTTTAATACTTAAAACTAAACTTTTTGAATCACTTGGTAAAATTGAATGCAGTAAACAACTGAATCACCAAAGCAACTATGATCATTAAAAATAACTCATCTTAGAAATATATGATGATCATTCAAACACTTGAAACACCAAATTTAATGAGGAAACCCAATAAGGGAAAAACCTTTATGGGAATTGTGACCCACAATAAAAATGTACCCTTCTGAAGTACGCTTGGTTAAAAGCTTATCCTGTTAAAGATTACAAACACATTTGCTAGATGTGACCCTGTTAGGGGATTTACCTCAGATCTGTTAACATATTCACTCTGTTAAAATTTTCCTTGCTAGAGGACCTTAAACACTCTAATAGAATGTCACCTACTTATAGGATTTACAAATAGGATGGTTAAGTCCACTCGGTTAGGAGATTTTCTTTGTTACAAATGCTAATAAGAAACAATATAAAGTTTGATCTGTAAATATAGAAACTATCTTTTCTTGGGTCAGATCCTTTATGTTAAAATGAATATTGGCATTAGATACTTCATCTTTCTCTGCTCTAGACTATATATTTTCCACTTTCTTTTTCTCTGCTTTGCTCAGTAACTCTTCTCTACAACTTCTTCTGCTTCTTAATTTAACTCGCCAGCATCTCTCACTTCCTTAGTTCTTCATCTCTTAAATAGATATTTTTTTCCTCTTAATCTCCTTGATTAGGTTTTCCTTCAATTGTGCTCAACCATTTGATCATCTTCTTCACAAATCTTAGCACAGTAAACATTCACTTTTACCTCGTAACTTGAACTTTTTTTTCTTGGAATTCAAACAATCAGGTTTAACTGCTTAATCTTAATCTTAGATCTCCTCATTGAATTTTCATGTCCATAGATCTTCTAAAAAACCTCCTTCATCCTTATCAACATCCATATCATCATGTATTTGCATTAAATTCGATCTTATATTCAATATTTGCAAACATGCAACTCTTTATTGATGTATCAAGCTAAAATAAATTACCTTTAGATTGTTCTCCAGTGGCAATCAAACTCTCCTTCTTATCAAAAGTATTTACCTTTCCATGTTGAAATTCCACTTAGTGACCCTTGTTATTCAGTTGTGCCACACTCAACAGATCATACTTTAAACCTTCAACCCAATAAACATCATCACACCTTGTGTTATTCAGTAGAATTATAGTACCTTTTCCTTTCATAGGGTCTGGTGCATCATTACCAAATCTTACAAATACTCTATCATCTTTTTCCTAATAAATAAAATTTACTGTGTCATCATTCATGTGATGTGAACAACCACTATTTATAATCCATGTTTCATTTTTACTTACTTGTGATATTAGGGCTTTTGGCTCTTCTATCTTATCTTCATCATAATCATCTTTAATAGCAACATACACAACTTCCACTCCATCGTTATCTTCAGAATCATCATCACTTAGGTCTTCATTAGCAATATGACAAGATTTATTAGCTTTGTTTTTGTAGTCTTTGAATCTTCTAAATCTTTTTTTATCTTTTGTCTTTATCTTTTTTATCTTTCTTCTCTTCACCTTCTTTCTCAGGATAGTTTGAAGTAATATGACCAATTTTGTTGCAGTTAAAACATTTCAAGGGTAACTTACCCTAGTATTTACCTTTACCTCTTTATAACCTTCTAGCCAAAAAAGCTTCAAATTCTCTCTCATTCTCTTCGTCTTCAACAAATAACTCTTCTAGACCACTAGTGCAACTGTAAAACTTCTCACTAGCACTGCTCACGTATTCATCTCTAGCTCTATCATCCCTAGATCTTCCAATATTTAGAGATGAATTAAATACATATTCAATCTTAGTTTTAGTAGGCACACTATTATCAAAATCATTAATCTCAGATGTAGTCAACTTACCAATGGTAGCATCTAGTGAAACATTCACTTGGACAATAGATCTCAGCTCTTGTATAATAGATACCCGGATGGCATAACTCAATAGTAGGGTTCTCAACATTTTTCTTGTAACATATTCCTCTATTATGGCTCCACCAGCTCCTCTTATATAATTTGCAATCTCCTTAATTCTAGTGGTGTCCTGCATTATGTTTTCTCCTTCTTTCAATCTCATTGTTGTTGGAATAATAGAAAGGTGGGTACTGAGAGGGGAGGGGTGAATCAGAACCCTTAAATGTTTTTCAAACAAATCATTGGAAGCATATACTATTGTAACCGAATGAGTAGATTACTTTCACCAAACATGTAATGTCATCGCTGAAATATAAATGCATGTAATAAAAACAATAAACATTCATGAAACTTAAGTACACATGACACTAGTATTTTGGTATCTCAGAAAACCCCTGTTAGAAGGTGAAAACTGTGGTGGGGATGAGACACACAAAGTTTCACTACTACATTAATAAAGTAGCCTATTAGATCTTACAAATATTGATCACTTTTGGTGACCTTACCCTATTAGGAGTAACAATAAGATCGATTAGATCTACCTTGTGTGAGGATTTAGAAACACAAAGTATGTGTGCACTCTGTTAGGAGATTTATGCACAGATGGTTAAGTCAACTCTGTTAGGAGATTTTAGGATTGTTACAATTGTCAGAGAGTAACAAAATGTGTGATCTAAACAAATTACAATCTCAATATTGTGAATATAGATCCTTTAAGTATAATGAAATTATCATCTTATTGTGACTGATAATACCTTTTGTTCTTCTTGGCAGCCTTGTCTCTATTTTGGAAACTAAATACTGCAATGTAGTCTTTGTTCTAAAACCCTTGTCTGATCTCCTAATGTCCTTAGTATGGTGGCTACTTGATCATTACTTGATCATCAGACATTAAAGAATGACATCTTATCCTTACATATATCAAACCTCTTGACCTAATTAGGGTTTTACAATATCTTAGAAAAACTAAGATCAACGGTGTACAAAATTTACCTTGATCATCTATACATAGGAGATATAAGCAATTAATGAGTGCATGTGTAATTAATGTTCTCCTCAATAAATGTAAATTTTTATCCATCTTGGCAAAAAGTTGTTACCTAGATTGATGTGCCAATTCAAAATTTCATGTAACCATTGGTTTACTCGATAAATATTATCTCTTGGTGTTTGGTGTTCCTTGTGTATCTCAGTGTAAACTGTGTTCTCAGTATATAATGTGTCCTTAGTAAGTATGTTTCAGTGGTGACTATACTCAGTTAACTTTACACTTGATCACTAAACTCGGTTAACTATGCACTCGGTGATCATACCAACTAGTTTGTCTTTGACTCTATTACCGACTGGCAATTTTGATACTTGAATACAAATGAAAACCTTCAAGACTCATATGGAGTAACATTCTCCCCCTTTGGCATTAGTATCATAAAATTGTATATGTAGATGTAGTATACACAATAACTTATACATAGTGACTCTCCGTTTGTACATGCTCAGTATGCATAGATATATACATATATTTCCCCCTTTTTTGAAATTAATGACAAAAATAAATAACTGACAACTTGTCAAAAATGTGAGTATGGGTATTCTGAAGATTTCCATTAACTTCTCCCATTCCTCCTTTAAGTGCTCAAGGGTCAACTGTTCCAAGTTTAGTTGAGAATGCATATCATATATGCTCTCTCTTACAGATAGGTTTGGGGTAGAAATCAAATTATTTTCCATCGTCACATGTTTCTACATCAATACTAAATGCAGTAGTAACATAGCCTAAAGCTCGGTTACCTCTTCTCACATCTTTTCCTCTTCCTTCTTCAAATCAAGTCTCAACTGATGTGTTTGTAGAACCTTGGTGTAATGCATTTGAAATGCATGTTGCTCGGTTGTAAGACTATTTGCACTATCATTTAGATCATCATCTAATTTCTTTATCTTTTCACTAATTTCGATAGTAAAGTGATCTAATGTGCATAGCTTCTCCAGAATTGTAAGTGCTTTAGTAATAATAGTTTCTAATCCTGTTACGAATTATGAGAGTGTTACCTTATGAAATTCCACTACTTGGTTGATCTTCTCAGTAACCTTGTACTGAATCTTATTTTCTTCTCTCTCTTATATCTTCTACTCAGCATCAATATCTAGTCCATTTCTTACCTTAGTGAGCAGTGCAAGTTGATCAATCATGGGGTCAAATTCATTGATTTTCACTTCAGGAACAACTTGATGTAAGATCTCATTTGTAGCCTCTATCACCTGTGCATTCTTATGTTCTAACCTCAACTTGTCTTGAGCTACTTTTTGGGTGCACATCTCACCATATTTCTTAAGTGATTCAAGATCAAGTGTCCTTAGGTCACATTTAGGCATGTCAATGATTTCATCTAGTGTTATGGTATCTCGGTATCTGACTTTTGTGGATCGGTGGGTGTGATGCTTTGTGTAGGTGGCTCAGTAGCTGACCTAGTGTCATTAGTAGTAGTGTCTACCATCGTCTCTGTGTTACCTTCACCTTTATCTACCACATCATTGGTTTATTTAGGTGCATCACCTTATGTTGTCTCTCCACTATGCTTGATCTCTTTACCTTTGTCATCATCATTGTCTTCATTTGTAGCTGATACCTGCTCAAGTGTTTTCGTTTGTGTTGCACTTTCAATATCAATTTCTTGTACCAGTATAGGAAGATTACCTGGTACCATTGCTTAGGAGACCTTGGTTTCATCTAAGGTCTCAGTAGCTTTGGTTATCATTTCAATTTCCTTTGCTTGGTCATTAAGGTCTCCTTCAGTTATATCATCAATTATGATTTTTGCATGAACTAGATTAGTCAAAATCTCATGAATACCGTCCAATACATTATCAACAGTTGTATCATCAATATTTTTATCAATACTCTATTGATGTCCCTTGGTATCGGCTCTAGATGCAATTTCCTTTGTTTTTTTGGTTGGACATAGAATATTTTTTTGAATCATGGTGCTCTCTTCATCAACATCTTTCAAATTCACTTGAAGTATATTCATGGTGTATGTGTTCTAAGGCTTTCTTGCACATCTATCAAGAGACCCATCTTATCTCTATTAGGATCCTAATCTTCTCTAGGATCTCCCAAAGGCTTATTTTATTAACTAAGACCTTATTTAGCTCCTCTCCAAAATCCCAACCCTTTGTGCTTCACCTTGAAACACTAACACCATGTAGATTCTTCACTTCTCCTACACTTCGAAGGATCTAAGTGCCAACTCCACACTAGCATTAAATTTCATTGCATGGATGCTAAACATGTTGGAAAAATTCCATATGTTTCCATTTGACTCCATTTTGAAGGGTCTTCTATCCCTTTTCAGTCGAGTTCAAGTTCTAGACCCTAAGAAGCCTAATTAGGCCTAATTCCTTGTAGCCTTTTTGTAGAGACCATTTCCCAATTCTTTCCAAAACTTTCCAAAGAACTTGAAAAAATAAATCTACATTAAAATACCCTTTTTGATTCAATACAAGATTTTGAAATTTTTAGACCCCTAGTCCCTCCGTACACAGGGTTCCTATTATCTAGGTCTAATAGGGCTAAAAGGCCTAATTAGTAAGACCTCACCGATTTCTTGCTCAAAGCTCAACCAAATGGATTGGTGAGTTCTCAAATATCTTAAAAGGGCATGATTGGATCATATCACACCTATAACTATACTTTCCCCATACTCTACTTTCCTTCCCCGCATGAAATGCTCAATTCTTCACCTCCAAACCTCTAACCGAGCACTGTCTACTCGCCTAGGGCTTGGTATAAAAAATAGCAACCCATATTTTCATGACTCCTACCCATATATATGTATATAAAAATGAATCCAATAACATATCAACCTAGCCTTAGGAAGATCCCATCGCTATATTTCATGGGGGAGTCATGAAATGACAATCTAGCCAGGACAAGACCGGTGAACTCTCTAAACTAAAAACAATGTATTTAAGACCTTAAACTAACTGAAATAAACTTGATTATTAAATGGAATATGCTTAGATCTATATTATGAACACAAAACAATCACAAAGTCAAATAATTCAATCCATATGATAGCACTATCACACTACAAAGCTTGGGTTCCTCACTAATCAAAACTTGTTACAATGAATCTTCCTCTCTAGATTCGAGCCTCCCCTTATAGTAGATTCCATATTCCATGTTTTTAGACCCTATTGGTCAATCTCCCACTCCTATCTTATAGGGGGATTCTAAGTAACTGAGTTGCATGCAACATTTGCAATAATTGCAAATGTTGTCACGACAACTTTGTAACAACTTTTGGCATCTTTACCATTATGCCAGCCTCCTAATTCCTAGGACCTCTAACCTCTATATTTTGAGGAACCAACTTAATTAATGACCTATAGGAATCTCTAATACATCATTTGTGTTTAAGACACATTCATAGCTCAAATCCATCACTAAACTTCTAAGACTAAGAAATTTAAAAAGCTACTAACAATGACTATTTTTGGTGACCTTAGTCCTAATGAATAACTCACCTAGTCCACAATGTAATGACCTTCTAAGTTATAAAATAAACACACTACCTTGACTTGGCCAATGTTAGGTACAAGACAAAACATTAATACTATGGAGGTTAGCCTAGGTGTGCTCCTGCACCATCCTCCCATAGACAAAAAGTTCAATCCACCCTTGGATTGAGTAAGGTAGGATCAACTCCCATCTTCTTGAAGTCAGCTTCTTTGATCCACATTACATCAGCATCAATTTGACCATGGTTCTTGATCAAATGTTCCTTGTATTCCTTGGTTCTAGTCTTTTTGTAGACTCAAGTATCCAGTATGCAGTCACCTGTCTTGACTGTTGTAGAGGGAAGTTTGAGTTCTTCTAAATCTTGGATGACTTCTCTGAGGTTGTGATCCATATCAAGTGGTGTTTCTTTAAAATAAATTAGGTCTGTAACATTGAAAATAGGGGATAATCCATTATCCTCCGGCAGCTCCACTCTATAGGAATTGTTCCCATACTTTGCCAAGATAGGATAGGGGCCTATCCTCCTCATTTGTAACTTGTGTAGGACTCCTTTTTGAAGTCTAGACTTATTTAGATGCACCTTTACTAATCCTCCCACATTGAACTGAAGTTCTCTTCTACTCTCATCAACCTTATTCTTATGCTTCATAGTATCATTTGTCAAAGTCTTCCTGACTGTATCATGTATCTTCTGCATTGCATAAGAAAAATCATCAGCATATCCACTTGCCTTCACTCCATCCTTTAAGTCTCTTAGCTCATAGACTCCTCTAGGATGTAGAACATATACTATCTCAAAGGGACTCTTCCCTATTAACCTATTTATAGTGTGATTATAAGCATATTCATCCTTTCCAGTCAGTTGATCCCATTGTTGACCATATTCCTTGGTCAAGCACCTTAATAGATTTCCAGGGCTTCTATTTACCACTTTAGTCTGACCTTCAGTTTGGAGATGATATGCAAATCCAAATGATAAGTTAGTGCCCAAACTTGGCCAAAGAGTCTTCCAAAAATGACTCATAAATATGGTGTCACAATGCTCATAGGTAACCCATGGATTCTTACTATCTCTTTGAAGAAGAGAGAGGCTATTTTGATGGAATCATTAGTTGTCTTGCATGGCACAAAGTGAGCCATCTTACTAAATCTTTCCACAACTACATAAACACTATTCATGCCTTGTCTTGTCTTTGGTAACCCAACTACAAATCCATGCTCAAGCATTCCCATGGCCTACTGGGAATAGGTAGTGGCTGATATGGGCCTGCATTTGAAGAAGTACCTTTGGCCTTTTGACATACAATGAAACTTTCCACATACATCCTAACATCAAGGTTCATTCTTGGCCAATAATAGAACCTTTGAACAAGTTCTTGGGTCTTAGTGATCCCAAAGTGACCACTCAATGCACCATTGTGCTTCTCTTGAATCAAATTCTCTCTAATAGACCCTCTAGGGACACATGACTGATTTCCCTTAAATAAGAGATTACTTTGCAAAGTATACTCAACATATTTTCTATGAAAATGATTCTTGTATTCAGCATATACCTTGTAAATGTCTGCAAAATCTTCATCATCAACATATAGATATTTGAAGTGATCTATTCCCATGCTCTTAAATTGAATCTTTTGGATGATAAGAGCTCTTCTACTCAAGGCATCTTCCACCTTCTTGAGTACTCCTTTCTTGTTCTTGATATTAAATGTGTATGCTTGCAAGTATTCAACTCACTTCATGCACTTGTGACTCAACTTCTCTTGAGAATTCAAGAAACTTAAAAGCTTGATTGTCTGAATAGACTATGAACTCCTTGGGGAGAAAATAGTGCCTCCATTTCCTTAAAGCTTGAACTAATGCATACATTTCAAGGTCATAAGAAGAATACTTCTTCTTAGCTTCACTCAACTTCTCTGAATGAAATGCCACTTGTCTACCCTCTTAGCTTAGGACAACTCCAATAGCCACATTTCTTGCATCACACTCAATAGTGAAAAGCTTCTCAAAGCTTGGCAAGACTAAAATAGGTTGAGTAGAAATATTTTCCTTTAACAAATCAAAACTCTTGGTGGCTTTATAATTCCATACAAACTTAGTCTTCATACCTCCTTTGATTGTGTCTAACATAGGAGAAAAAATAGCACTAAACTGCATTATAAACTTTCTATAATATTGAGCAAGCCCATGAAACATTCTTACCTTTTTTTCTGTCCTTGGAGTAGGCCAATTTATGATGGCTTCCACTTTTCTCTTATCCATTTTCAGATTTCCATGAGAGAGGAAAAACCTAAGGTATACCAGCTCTATTTTGATAAACTCAAACTTCTCCAAGTTGATCATCGACTTCTCATCATGCATCTTCTTGAAGACAATCTCAAGGTGTTGAAGATTCTCACCTCTTGTCTTACTATAAATTAGTATATCATCAAGATCTACCACTACAAATTTTCCAATGTAGTCTTTGAGGACCTCATGAATGTGGAGGGGGCATTAGATAGTCCAAATGGCATGACAAGCCATTCATACAAACCTTCATTGGTTTTGAATGTTGTCTTCCACTCATCTCCCTCATGTATTCTTATTTTGTGATAGCCACTCTTCAAGTCTATCTTGCTATAGTACTTAGCTTCACCTAGACAATCCATTAGGTCTTCAATTTTAGGAATGGGAAACCTATACCTAATGTTATCCTATTTATGGCTCTTGAATCAGTACAAAGCCTCCATGTTCATCCTTTCTTAGGTGCTAGGATAGTCGGTATGACACATGGGCTAATGTTCTTCTTAATAAGACCTTTGTTTAGGATTTCTTCTATTTGTCTAGAAATCTCCTCATTTTGTTGAGGGGTCATCTTGAAGGCTGATTTATTGGGTAGGGTAGCTCCTTGTATAAGGTCTATCCTATGACTTATGACTTCTTGTCTACCTTACCTTCATTTTCTTCTCTTTGCCTTGGCACCAATGCAAATCCAAATCCTTCTCCTTCCTCCATGGCTTCTAAGAACTCTTTTTCACCAAACATGAACACATTAGGACCTGATGTCTTCACCTCTACAACCTGTAATAGTGACTAAACTTTGA
Organism: Thuja plicata; assembly: GCA_018584345.1. Taxonomy (NCBI): domain Eukaryota; kingdom Viridiplantae; phylum Streptophyta; class Pinopsida; order Cupressales; family Cupressaceae; genus Thuja; species Thuja plicata. The sequence continues at coordinate 1,028,428 of MU224960.1, read as the reverse complement.
AAGTCACTTTGTCCTTCATAAAAGTATAGGAGTTCTTCACCCCATCATGGATATCTTGGCAGTCTAATTGTCATGGCCTTCCTAGGAGAAAGTGACATGCATCCATGGGCAACACATCACATTGAACCTTGTCTTTATATCTCCCTATAGAGAACTCCACCCAACCCTACTCATTTACTAAGACATGATGTCCCTTATTGAGCCATGTGACCTTATAAGGATGGGTGTGGGGTATCCTTGTCATGTTTAGTTTGTTGACTTCTTCCTCTAACACTATTTTTTTAGTAGACCCTGAGTCAATGATGAATCTACACACTTTTCCCATCACCTTGCATTTGATTCTAAATAGGGACCTTCTTTGGCTTGGCTCTTCTTTAACCGACTCCTTGATCAATGTTCTCCTCATCATGAGGTTCTCACCTTCCTATGAACTTAATGGTACCTCAGGGTGTGTCTCTATTGCATTTTTCTCCTCATGAAATAGATTAGTCCTCTTGTTACCTCCTTGAGAAGTAATACCCTTCTCTGGACACCTATAGGTGGGGTGTCCCATTTGATTGCAATGATAACATTTTATATTGGAAAAGTAATTTACCCTTCCTTGTCCACCACTTCTTGCTCTAAAATTAGAGTTCCTTCCTCTACCACATCTACTAGAGCTTCCCTCTTGTTTCCTAGTGTATTTGAATTCTCCTTGAGTCCTTGATTCAAAATTCCTTCCCCCGTAGCCACCTCTTGGTCCTCTACTATCCCTTCCTCTACGTCTTCCTTTGGAGGTTTGTTCTTGTTTCGTTTTGCCTCTCTCCTCTATTTTCAAGGCCATTTGATAGCATTTGTGGATAGTTTTGAAGTTTACAAGACTCATGTCTTCTTGAATAGACCACGTGAGTCCATTCAAATACCTTGCTAGTATAATGCTTTCATCTTCAATCACTTGTTATCTTAAACACAAATTTTGGAACTCTTTGGTGTAGGCTTGGACATCTAAGTCTTTTTGTCCAAGATTATGCCTCCTTCTATGCAATTGAACCTCATAATCATAAGGTAAGTAAGTCTTCTTTATCTTAGCCACCATGCCCTTCCATGTGACTATAGGATTCCTTCTTTCTTTTTTCTCTTTCAGCTTGAACAAATTTCTGCCATGTGAGGGCTAAACCTCTCAACCTAGGTTTGGCTACCTTCATTTTTTGGGCCTCTGTTATACCATCACATTTGAAATGGTTTTCTATACTTTCAATCCAATCCACAACTAAATATGGTTCCATTTGTCCACTAAAGAGTGGTACACCTTCCAAAGCTTTGCCACTTAATGACTTTAGTGCCTTCAAGAAGGGTTCTTTAGCAATAACAGGTTCAACGGTTGGAGCTTCCTCTTCCAATTCCAATCCTTTTTCCCTTTTTTCTTCTTCTCCCTTCTGATCTATTTTATCCTCCACCTTATCAGCTTTGTCTTGGACTTCACCCAAGAGTTGCTCCATTTGAGACAATATTTGTCTTAGCAATCTGTTAACCTCTTCTTGTTCCTCCACCTTTTTGGGTAACTTTGTGTTAGTCACCATGGTTTTATCTTCCACTGATCCCACTGGTGTATTCTCTCCCACTGAGTCAGTAGGTTGAAACATCCACCACAAGCCTGATCTAATCAAACTCTAATACCAATATGGTGTATGTGGTCCAAGGCTTTCTTACACATCTATCAAGAGACCTAGCTTGTCTCCATTAGGATCCTAATCTTCTCTAGGATCTCCCAAAGGCTTAGATGATTACCTAATACCTTATTTATCTCCTCTCCAAAAACCCAACCCTTTGTGCTTCACCTTGAAAAACTAACACCATGTAGATTCTTCACTTCTTCTTCTACACTTAGAAGGATCTAAGTGCCAACTCTACACTAGCATTCAATTTCATTGTAGGGATGCTAAACATGTTGGAAACCTTCCATATGTTTCCATTTGACTCCATTTTGAAGGGTCTTCTATCCCTTTTCAGTCGAGTTCAAGTTCTAGACCCTAAGAAGCCTAATTAGGCCTAATCCATTGTAGCCTTTGGTAGAGACATTTTCCCAATTCTTTCCAAAACTGTCCAAAGAGCTTGAAAAAATAAATCTACATTAGAATACCCTTTTTGATTTCATACAAGATTTTGAAATTTTTAGACCCCTAGTCCCTCTGTACACAGGGTTCCTATTATCTAGGTCTAATAGGGCTAAAAGGCCTAATTAGTAGGACCTCACTGATTTCTTGCTCAAAGCTCAACCAAATGGATTGGTGAGTTCTCAAATCTCTTAACAAGGCATGATTAGATCATATCACACCTAGAACTATTCTTTCCCTATACTGTACTTTCCTTCCCCGCATGAAATGCTCAATTTTTCACCTCCAAAACTTTAATCAGGCACTGTCTACTCGCCTAGGTCTTGGTATCAAAAATAGAAACCCATATTTTTGTGACTCCTACCCCTACAAATGTATAGACCAATGACTCCCATAGCATATCCACCTAGCCTTAGGAAGATCCACTAGTTAGATTTCATGGGGGAGCCATGAAATGACAAACTGGTTAGGATAAGACCGGTGGACTCTCTAAACTAAAAACAATTTATTTAAGACCTTAAACTAACTCAAATAAACTTTCTTTCTGAATGGAAAAGGCTTAGATCTATCTTATGAAGACAAACCAATCACTAAGTCAAAGCATTCAACCCATATGATAGCACTCTCACATTGAAAAGCTCAGGTTCCTCAAAAAATCTGAATTGCAGAGCTATATTCACTAATCAAAACTTGTTACAATGAATCCTCCTCTCTAGAATCGATCCACCCCTTACATTAGATGTCATATTCCATGTTTTTAGGGAATGTTTCTCGATCTCCCACTCCTTTATTCTAGGGGGATCCTAAGTAATCGAGTTGCATGCAACGTTTGCAATAATTGCAAATGTTGTCATGACAACTTTGTAACAACTTTTGGCCTAGGTCTGCTCCTGCACCAATTCAGTGTTCTTGATTTCTTGGGGAATTGCTTTGCATACTATTGCATAATTTCATCAATATGTTCCACTATGCAATTAGCCTTAAGTAGAGCGAGATTTTCCTCTCTCATCTATTTCTCTATGTTAAGTGCATAAGTCCATCTTGTTTATACTTTATCATATAACTCTTGTGGAATGTATGTAGAAAATTCTACAAGGACCTTTTTGAAAGTAATCATCATACCTATGATAGATTCTTCCAGTTTATCTTGATTCTCGATAGTAGAATTTTCATAAGTATGGATTTTTGGATGTCCTAACCTTTTGGTTGTCCTGATTTCTTCTGCTATTTCATCTATAGTTTGTGTTAATTTGTTCTTCACAACCTGAAATTGATGAATGCTATCATCAGAATCATCCTTATCATCTTTATTTCTTACATAATTCTTTCTTTGTCTCAATGTTGTAGTTCTGGTGGTATTCTTTGGCTTCCTTATCTAATATGTATACTTCGCAGATGGTCTTGTTATTTTAGAAACTCCTTTTTTAAAAGGTGGTGAATCTGTTGTCTTTGATCTTGTTCTTGTCCTCGATGAAGTCTCAGCCTTTGTGCCTTTTCTCTTCTTATCCTTAGGTGTCTCTTCTTGTACTTCATCTAACTCAGTGGCATCAACATCTTGATTTTGTTCATCATCTTCACCGACTGTAGTTTATTCCTCGGTATCATCAACTGATTTCTCTAGTTCTTCATTAGTGATAGCAAACTTTTGTTTGAAATTCTTTACAATCTTTGTCTTCTTTCTACCCAATTTCTCTACTTGGAGTCCAATAGATATTCTAATCTTAGCTTCGTCATATGTCCCAAATCTCATGGTAGATTTGTCAACTAGTTCATTTAGTAGTTTCTCTATTTCCTCAGAAGCTAAGTCTATGTCAAGTTCATAGTCCATAGGAGGTAGCCATGTTGTCCTTGATTGTACTTCTTTGATAAGTTTTGTGTTTGTGTCAACTAAAAAACAAATCTCATCTTTATACTTCTGTACCAACTACATTGGTATTCTTGTCCTTTTCTCCATTCTTTCTTTGAACTTTGTAAAATAGTCATTCATAATGGGTTCAAAGTTTGTGCGTAGACTTGCAATGAATTCACTGATTTGCAATGTGATTGGTTCTTTTTTCTTCTATTTTAAATTACTGACAGAGGGGAAAAATTTTTGCATATAGAAAAATGTGCATAATAGTAGAGAACCAAACTTACATGTATTAGATCTTGTTTATCTGATTGTACTCACATTTTCTTCCAGTTGGCTTTGCAGCAGCTTGGCTAGGTCAAGTTGCAAACCCTTCTTAACAGTTTTATATGCAATATCAATAGCTCCACATGAAACATTGTTAGGTGTGCTTTACTGGAAGATTTTGTATGAAATGACATATGCACCAAACCTTAGTTCAGGATCACTGATGGTGTTGATCCTTAAACCTCTACCATCTCACTCAGCTCTTGTTAGCTTTTCAATTTCTGTTATGGGCGATTGCCTTAGGGATTTTTTTTTATCTGTTGTAGGATTACCAGTTACTGCATGTAACACATCTTTTCATATTTTCTTTGATTCATCTAGCCAAAAATTTCCACCATGTACTCGACTCAATACTATGTGTACCCATTCTATTTTGAATTCCTTCCAAAAATGTAGGGCATTGGTTAACCTTTTCACTTCCAGGTATTTATGATCATCCTTCAGTTTACCATCAGTGCAAAGTGTTTGATATGTTGATATTAGCTCAAAATCACATATCTCACTAATCTTGCAGTGAATGTATGCCCTTGCATCATGAATCAAGAGAACCCTAGGTGGTATCGTGGAGAATGCGTCATTATCATCAGGCTGAGTTGCAACCTATGGATGAATCTTGTAATGGGGTTATGTGCATGTTAAATTCTTGATAAGAATTACCTTTTTGCTTTTATCCATCTTTGACTTCATGGCTCATGATGAGGACACCATCTTATATTCAGATTTAGGTATTACGACAAAACAACTCAGACAAATTGGTAAGCGCAAGTTCTTACTAATACAACCTTCAACTCCTCAAATATGTTTTAAATATCTATAAAATATTTTGAAGTGCTCTATTGTGAAATCTTTGTCAATTTCTTTGCTTTTCTCTATGATTGTTGTGTGAACAAATTGGTTCAATTCCCTTGAATTCATACAAAATGGTTTTAGTCGACATAATAAATGCATGTCAACAACCACTCAGTAGACAAACAAATAACTTGGTTGACACTAAATATATCTCAGCTTGGTGAGTACAACAAATGCTCGGTTTCCTTAGCAACTTGGTTGTCTCTCACACATTCGCTGACTGGAATTCTTAGTTGGTACAGATCAACCAACTCAACTAGATCAAAATTATAAAAAGTATAATACCATAGTGCATCTTAATTCATGGTAATTTGGCATTTGTGCAATAAATATAGGAACTAATGTAAGATATGGCTTTTTAAAACATAGTTCCATACCTACTTGTATTGCTTAGGTGGAGGTGGTGGAATCACCTAATCCATTAGATTTGGTGTCCCCGACTATTGTTCTTGGTCCAACATTATCATTTTATTCTCTCCTCCATATTTAAATTTTGATTCTCATGATTTCTTCCATTGTATTCCCATTTCCATAAGTGTTTATTTGGTCTGCACAATCTCTTCTTAAGTGACCAAACTTTTGACAATCTAAGCATGCCATTCCAGAGTTTGGCCAATTTATAGAAATAGTTCTCCATTGTCTCATATAGTTAGCTTCTATATGTCCATATTTACCAAATGTTGTGCAACTTTCCCAAGTGTTATAATCCAAAGCATAAGCATTACCTTGTCTTCTCGGTTGATTTTCTTTTTCTTGTCCTTTAGGTTTCCAGATTTGCTTCGTATTAGTCTTGCATGCTTGTGATGTGTTACCATGCATGTTGCAAGTGTGAAAATATTTATCCATTTAGGGTTTCTTTTGTGGTTTTTTCAGCTTAGATCTGGATTCATGTGCTTGATGTTCATGCTTATTATAGTTATAGCAATTTCCATTGAATTTAGGAGAAATTCTAGAAATACCTTTTTCTTTTCTCCTACAAGCGTTTGATTTGTGGCCTGGTTTTCCATGGTGATGGCATGAGGGTTTGTTAGGCTTCGTATTTCAGTAGACATTCTTTTGTTCAGCTTGATTTGCCAATTCTCCTTGCTTGGTATATCCTAATCCAGTATTGTTGTTTAGTCTTCTTTGATTGTTCAAAAATTTATCCATTCTCATAGTATTTTCTTCAGATCTCTTAATCACCTCATTATGTTGTTGTAGTTCATCTTCAATTCAATTATTAGTTTTTCATTCTCTTCGTTTAGTTCACCAATATCTTCTAGTTTTCTAGCAAGCTCAATATTCACTCAGTTGGCCTCATGACTCATAAAAACCATTTGATTGGTGATCTCAAAGTTATTCAATAAGTCTCATTACCTCAGATTCATTTTCTTGTAACTTTTCAGTTATTTTTCTTCTTTCATCAATAGCCATGATTCTATCTTGTTCAACTTTCTTAGCATCATTCAAGACTTCAACCATTCTAACCATTTGTGTATCTTGACCAATCTATAGTGCTTTCACTTTTTCAGTAAGTTGTTGATTTCTCTTAGATAGCTTTGATATGATTCCTTCAGATATGCTACCAGATTCAGATCTAGATGTATCAAATGGGTCATGAATATCTTCTTCCTGATAATCATTCTCATGACAATGAGATACCATGTCTTTTATCTTAATCAACATCTCCCTAAGTTTCTCTTTGCCTTCTTTGTATTGTTTGATGTAGATCTACAACTATAACTTCTTATTATCAATAGTTTTATCAAGTGTATACCTTTCCATTGTAAGATCTTTTATCTCCAGTGATTAAACATTCTAAAAAAGAGAACTATCTCTGATACCAATTGTTGAAATAATAGAAAGGAAAGTACAGAGAGGGGAGGGGTGAATTAATACCCTTAAAAAACTTTTCAAACAAATCATTGTAACTATATACTGTTGTAACTGACTAAGTAGATTAATTTCACCAAAAATGTAATGTCATTGCTAAAATGTAAATTCATTTAATCAAAACAATAAGCAATCATGAAACTTAAGTACACATGACACTAATATTTTGGTATCACACAAAACCCCTAATAGAAGGTAAAAATTGCAATGGAGATGAGACCCACAAAGCTTCACTATTGTAGTAATAAAGTAGCATGTTATGGCTTACAAACATTGATCACTTCTGGTGACCTTATCCTGTTAGGAGTAACAATAAGATCAATTATATCTACCTCGTGTGATGATTTAGCAACACAAAGTATGTGTATACTCTTTTAGGAGATTTATACAAAGACAGTTAAGTCTACTCTGTTAGGAGATTTTAGGATTGTTACAATTTTTAGAGAGTAACAAAATGTGTGATCTCAATAAATTACAATCTCAATATTGTGAATACAAATCCTTTATGTATAATGAAATTATCACCTTATTGTGATTGATAATACCTTATGTTTTGCTCCATAGCCTTGTCTCTATTCTAAAAATTGAATACTACAATGTAGTCCTTGTTCTAAAACCCTTGTCTAATCTCTTGATGTCCTTAGTATGGTAGCTACTTGATCATTAAATTACAGATTGACATCTTATCCTTACATATATCAAACCTCCTAACCTAATTAGGGTTTTACAATATCATAGAAAACCTAAGATCAACAATGTACAAAATTTACCTTGATCATCTATATATAGGAGATATAAGCAATTAACGAGTGCATGCATAATTAATGTTCTCCTCGATCAATGTAAACCGTTATCTAGATTAGAAAAAATTTATTACCTAGATTGATGTGCCAATTCAAACATTCATATAACCGTCGGTTTACTCAATAAATATTGTCTCTCGGTGCTCGGTATTCCTTTTGTATCTCGGTGTAAATTGTGTGCTCGGTGTATACTGCGTGCTCGGTAAGTCTGTTTCTCAATGATCACTGTACTTAGTTAACTTTGTTCTTGATCACTGCACTCGGTTAACTCTACACTCAGTGATCATAATGAGTAGTCTTTCTTTGACTCTATTACCGAATGGCAATTTTGATACTTGAATACTAATGGGTGAAAGCACAATAATATGTCACCCTTTGGGCTAACTTTTCCTACTTAGCCCAGTTGGCCTCGACCCAGTCAGACTCAATCAAGTCTAACATGATTGAGTTTACATGTGTGGCACGCGGTGCCGAGTGGCGCTTACATGGCCTAGTAGACTGGACCGAGTAGTACTCAATCATTTCAAACTCGTCCGAGTCTACTATTCAATTTAAATACTCAAAAAACAACCACAAGCCCCTCATTTGCACATTGAGGGGCTATGATTGCGGTTGAGGGGCTGAGTGAACAAACTTGGCCAAGTTTTAGGTAGGTCCCATTTTTTCTTTTTTTTTATGTTTTTCTTTATAAATACATATGTAAAAAGATTTTTTTTACTAGCATTGTAATGTCGCAGTTTTTTTCTTCATATTCAAGAAATAAATATTTTTAGGGTATATAATTCATGTTAAAAATATATAATTAATGTTAAAAACATATAATTTACCCAAATTTTTGAAACATAAACGCAAACCGGAACCCAAAAGTTTGAAAGATTTACATGTAAACTTGAGCCTAAAAACATATAATTTATCCAAAACATAAACTAGAAGAATTCATTATAGGGAATTATTTTAGGATACATGGTCCTATATTATTAAGAGAATGTGTCACAAAATCTTTTTGTCACAACTTGATCATTCTACATTTTCATTGTGTACACAACTTTCAGATTTATCATATAACTAAACCCTAAGTCTTGTACTAGGTTAAACATTTCATACACAATTAGATTTTCATAATTGTAAAATTTTTGTAGCTCATCAATTTAGGCTAATCTATTTGTATATATTTGAATGTCTTTTTATAAAATACTTAAGTTATGTACATGGAATCTTCTTTTTGATGTATTTATACTTAAGGGGATGTCATGGATATTTTTGTTCAAATGGACATGTATGTTAAATTATGTATATTTATGTTAAAATGTATGCAATTTGACTTGTTTAAAATTTATGAACTTTTGTTTGAAAAAATGTTTCATGTTGAAGACGTAAATTGAATTTGATTAATTTAAATATGTATGTATAGATATTTTTTAATTTTTTAAAATTTAAACATGTATGTTCTTTTTCAGCACATGTATATACATAAATTGATTTCCTACTGAATGTACATGTGTATGTGCCCACTTGCAGCGAGTAGTGTTTATCTCTATCTAGATATTACATTTCTGTCACATGGCTTCTATTGGGTCAGATCATAGCATTCATGGTAGTCACGCCTCATGAGCATCGTCAGACCACCATGATACCCCACATAGTCAAAATAGTCATAGACTAGAGACTATCTCAAGGATGCACGTTGCTCTAGCTGTGCTAGAGAGGACATTGAAAAATAGTGCTAGCCTCCCTAATAGAAAGAAATTGATTTCCATTTGCACAGAGTTGATGAGTATGATTCAGAAGGTTGAATCATATAATCCATAGGATGACACATCTATTGATTCTTTTTACCACAACCTCTCTAGCACAGTGATAGGTGCTATAAGTTGGAGGACAGTTGATTCAGATGTTTCTGTTACTCAGGTTAAGAACATGTTTGGGATCCATTACATAGAGAAGAAGGTGGTTAGAGCATATAGGGTCAAAAAATGTATAGACAAATTTGTAGCTCCTTTTATATATTCGAGATAGTTGGTGGCCCATAATATGTGGCCCCAAAAGGATGAGGTACCCTTATATTTTTGCAAATAATTGTTTGTAGAGTTCCTTTTAGGTTATGATGTCGATTACATAGATTTACCTCCACATGCTGGTCAAGGTCGGGGGAGATATCAAGATAAGTGTAGATGACCTGATGCACCACAACCCCCTATTAAGAGGGAATTAGTGGGTCAAAACCTTTTGGTTCTTCCAAAAGGTTTGTACACCTTCACTGGAGCTGGACAAGTTGCAGTTGAGGATGCACACATAGATATGTTTTCTAGTATTTCCACCATCGTGACTTAGGTCGATGAGTTTTCATCTGATCATGTGGGTAGGTACATGCTCAGATCCAGGACAGGTGTAGGCATTGATCCTCCTAGTTCATTTTGTGATCCTTACATCCGATTTGATCTTCCCACTCCATATGAGATATCACAAATACCAAAGGATCATCTATGAGACATGAGCTCTATTTTAGTCAGTGATCTCCTAGCAGCTTAACGACACATTTCTATGACACATGGTGTTCATCCATGTGATATTCCTACATTCATTTGAGGAGACCAGGTGAGATCCTCCACATGTAGTAGTCGGGGACAAGGAGATGCAAAGATAGGTACCTCTAGACAGGAGGATGTCCATATACATCCTAAAAATCCATGGCAGAGTGTGCATGATCTTACACCGCCTTGACAACATACATAGGCTTCCTTATTTTAGAAACCTACGACCTCAAAATTTCACACTAGATTGTCAGATTTGCTTATTGATGAGGCCATTGATGCTGAGACAGTTTCCTTACATTCTTCTAAGTCATCTGACATTGGACGTACATTACACCAGGTACACTTGAAACCATTTAATTTCAAGATTCAAGAACAATCAAGTAATTTTGTATAATTTATTTATATATTTATTTAACTATATATTTAAATTAATTTAAACCAGGTACATGACACTATGATGGGTGCTGCATATGGAGATTTAGAGGAGCATGTTGATCCGATTCATCAGGATATAGAGGTAAAATTTAATTTATATTATTTTTAAATAGTTTATTAGTTTCAAGTTTAAATGTACATCTAGAAAAATGATGGTTTGTCCATAAATATATTAATTAAATTTGTTTTAAAATTGTTACATTTGTATAAAGACTCAAGTCCAGCAGGATGAGGATCCACATAGGCCTGCACACAGTGGTGATGGCCGTGGTCATTGATCTAGATTTACACATGAGAGATGTAGATTATATACACATGTTTTACATTGATAAATACAAACATTTACATTATTATGTTGATATCTAGACATTTACATTGATATGTATGTGTTTTGTACTTTGATATACATATGTTTTACATTGTTACGTTGATATCTAGACATTTACATTGATACATGTATCCATTTTGTACTTTGATATACATATGTTTTACATTCTTATGTTGATATCTATCCATTTACATTTTTACATGTATGTGTTTTGTACTTTGATATACATATGTTTTACATTGTTATGTTGATATCTACACATTTACATTGATATACATGTACATGTGTTTTGTACGTTGATACATTGATATTTGTACATGTCCATTTACATTGTTATATGTTAATATCTAGATGTTTACATTGATACATGTATTTTTTATGAACTGATTTATATAGACATTTGTACATTGTTACATGCATGTTTTATTTTAACATATATAGACATTTAGACTTATATACATGTATACATGTGTAAATTATGTTGATGATTATGTCTAGTATAGATCTAAGCTTAGAGAAAATTATGTAAATTTTCAATCTAGAAGTAATCAAGTAATCTTTAGTCTAATCAATATATATAATCATTCAAGCTTCAAACTTAAATTAAATTCCGATTTCAAATCAAACTTCAAAATTAAATTTCAATTTACCTAAATCAATAGATTTAACCAATTTCTAGTTCACTTGAAAATAATTCAAAACCTATTCAATCTAGATAGAAGATCAACATACCTAGTATAGATCAAGTGATCTTTTATATAACGAGAATCAATTTATATAATCAATCTAGATAACTTCAAACCTAAACAAACTTTAAAATTTATTTAAAATCAATCTTTAGTCTAATCAATATAATATATAATCAATCAAACTTTAAACTTAAATTAAATTTCAAATCAAACTTCAAAATTAAATTTCAATTTACCTAAATCAATAGATTTAACCAAATTCTAGAACTTGAAAATAATTCAAAACCTAACCTAGTATAGATCAAGTTTGTTGGAAATGAGATGAGTAATTGAGAGGGAAGGGGTGAATCAGTTACTACAAAAACAAATCCTTATCCCTTAGATGTCTCAACAAAACTGTCACTTGGTCAATAAAGATATTCTTCTATTACTCGGACAACAAAGAAATCTTTAAGATATAAATAGTCATTATCTGTTAGTGATTAATTGCAAAAAAACAAAGCATAAAGTAAATAGCATGAACAAAAATGACACCAAGTTTTAACATGGAAACCCAATATGGTAAAAACCACCAATTCCAACTAATGACTATTTTTCACTCTTCTGAAGTGATCCCTGATAGGATCCAACCCTGTTAAAGGTTACAATAACACACTTTTAGGTGTGAACCTGATAGAGGATTTAATCACCCTGTAAGGAGTGGCCCTATTAGAGGTCTTCAAAACATTTCAATGTAGAAATGTCACCTTGTGAGAGGTTTTACAAAAGACTATTAAGTCTACTCTATTAAGAGATTTGGATCACTGCTACAATTGTTAGAAAGTAACAATGGATTGACCTATTTTCATATGCAACTATCTTTGTTGATTCAGATCTTGCTCTGGTTGTAAAATGGATCCTCACTGATCAAATATTCTATTGCAGCTATGTTCAGATGATCTGTACTTAATCAGAATCCCATCTGATTTCACCTTTGCTCTTCATATCACATCCACCAGATCAAATACTTTCACACTTCATTAAAGACAAAATTGACCTTATATATATGATAAGCCTTGTTAATTCAGCCTTAATATCTTCCCAAATAATAAATAAAACTCAAATCTATCGGCCTCATATAACCAATTAAACATAAAATATAATCATATGTTAGTCGGCTAACACTAACTATTTAACTCAGTCAATACTATAATTCATCAATGCCCGACCATGAGTGCAATGCCTGACCTTCACTACAATACCTGAGTGAACTCGGTTAGCATGAAAAAACACTTTGGCTGATACTAGAGTCATCCTATGCTCAAATTGAGTGTAGACATTTGCGTACCATCACATGTACTTGTGTAAACATCAATGACAATACACAATTGAAAAATTGTCATCAACAATCTCTCTCTTTGTCATTGATGGAAACACAATATGTCATAATACAAAGAATTATCAGAGCAATAGTAACATGAGTCAAATTTTATTAATGTCCTTAGCTTCATTCAGATTCCCATCCAGAAAACTCCCCCTATCTTCACAATCACTGAAATACAAATTTATCCCTCTTTCATTAATCTCTTTCTCTAATAAAATTTCTCCCTTTGTTTGGCATGACATCAATAAACTCTCCCTCTTTGACATGCCAATATCAAAGACATTGTCCAATGTAGTTGTAATGTACCTGAATGTACTAATTCATATGCAATAAGCTCTGATAAATAGAATCAACTTGTGAGATCTTCATTGTGGCTTAGTTGATGCATCACTAAACTGTTCTTTAGTGAGCCTTAGTTAGGGGAATCACCCCTAGCTTTCCTCTAATATATAAGAATTTATCCTTAGGTAAAGGCTTGGTGAATATGTCTACAACTTGTTCTTTAGTATTCACATATTCCAACCCTACTTCCTTGTTCTGAACCAATTACCTTAGGAAATGATACTTTATTGCTATATGTTTAGTCTTAGTATGCATCACAGGGTTCTTTGAAATTTTAATAGCACTAGTGTTGTCACAGTAGATAATAATTGATTCTTTTATTTCTTCCTTCATACCTGACAATAAATATTTGAACCATATGATATTTGAACAATTTACTGCTGCAACAACATATTCTACTTCTTCTGTAGACTGAGAAATGCAATTTTGTTTCTTACTAGTCTAGGGGACCAACCTCTTTCCAAGAAATAATGCTCAACCACTTGTGCTCTTCCTGTCATCAACACTTCCTACCCAATCAACATCAATAAAAGTCATCAAGTCAAATTTTCCTCCTTTCTCATATCATAAGCCATAATCTTTAGTACCCTTAAGATATCTCATAATCCTTTTGATAGCCATCAAATGATTCTCTCTAGGATTAGTTAAAAACCTTGAAATAATACCAACTGCTAATACAATATCAGGTCTAGTGTAAACAACATATTGAAGTTTACCAATCATGGATCTGTAGGTATTCTAATTTACTTCCTTTGATTAATCATTCTTAGACAACTTATGTCCAGTAGACATAGGTGTCCCAACTGGTCTGGAATGTTCCATTCCAAATTTCTTTAATATCTCTTTGATGTATTTTGACTGAATAATTTAGACACCATCCTTCATCTAATGAACTTGTAAGCCAACAAGAATTTGATTTCACCAAACATATACATCTCAAATTCCTTACTCAGTACTATAGAGAATGCTTTGCATAAATCATCATATCAAGTAAATAATATATCATCAAAAAATATCTCTGCTAATAGTATATTGTCTGCAGGTCCTTCTTTGATATACAAGCTATTATTATCATTAGTGCTTTGAAATCCAATACTTACTAAGTAACCATGTATTCTTCCATACCAGGCTCTGGGATCTTGCTTTAGTCCATACAAAGCTTTGTGCAATTTGCAAACCATAATCCTCTTATTAGGCTCAACAAAGCCTTTAGGTTGCTCAATATATACTTCTTCTACGATTCCATTCAAGAATGAAGATTTTACATCCATTTGATATACCTTGTATCATTTATGTGCAGCATATTCTAGAAGAGTTCTGAATCCTTCAAGTCTTGCAACAGGAGAAAAAGTTTCTCCATAATCAATACCCTCTTCTTGAGTATATCCTTTACATACTATTCTTGCTTTATTTCTAGAAACTTTACCTTTTTCATTCATCTTGTTTCTAAAAACCCACTTAGTGCCAATTACATTCTTGTCTTTTTGTCTAGGCACAAGAGTCCAGGTTTTGTTCTTTTCAATCTGCTCAATCTCTTCATTCATTGCTTCTATGCATAAATGGGTTCTTTGATATATTGATAGCACTTGTATTGTCAGAATAAATAGTGATTGTGTATGTGATCTCTTCTTTGATAACTTCAATTAATTGTTAAATCCATGCTATATTTTAATAATTCATGATAGTCAAAACATATTCTGCATCAGCAATAGACTGTGAAATACAACTTTGCTTCTTTCTTAGCCATGTGACCAATCTTTCTCCCAGAAAGAATGCTCCTCCACTAGTACTTTTCCTGTCATCAATGATTCCAGCCCAATCAGCATCAGTGTAAACATGTAGATCAAAACTACCTCCTTTCTTGTAAAGTAGACCAAACTCTTATGTACCTTTCATATATCTCAAAATTATTTTTACTCTAGGCATATGTGTTTCCTTAGGATTAGAAGAAAATCTTACAAAAATCACAACAACGTGTGCTATATTAGGTCTGTTGTGAACAACATACTACAATTTACCAATCATGGATCGGTAAAGAGTACTATCCACATCTTTTGTCTCATCCTCTTTTTTTAATTTACAACTAGTAACCATAGGTGTTCCAACAGGTTTGGAATCTTCCATAACAAAAGTCTTGAGTATCTCTTTGATATACTTAGCTTGTGTAACATAGATCGCTTCACTAACATTTTGTATTTTTATACCTAGAAAGAAATTAATCTCTCCAATCATTAACTTCAAACTCTTTCCTCATTTCATTAGAAAATACTTTACATAAGGTGTCATTTCCCCCAAAAATAATATCGTTAACAAAAAATTCAGCAATCAAAACTGTGTTGTTACTGTCACACTTCAAGTAAACATTACTGCTATCACTTGTTCTCTGAAATTCTATTTTGATTAGATAAGAGTGAAATCTCGCATAACATGCTTAGGGTGCCTTTTTCAAACCATATAGAGCTTTATGTAACTTACATACCTTGTTCTTATTTGCGCTCTCAATGAATCCATCAGGTTTCTCTATGTAAAATTCTTCCTCAAGTATTCCATTCAAAAATGCAAATTTAACATCCATTTGATATACCTTAAATCCTTTATAAGTAGCATAAGCTATAATTATTCTAACTCCTTCCAATCTTGTAACAGGTGAAAAATTATCTCCATAGTCAATACCTTATTCTTGTGCATAACCTTTGCAAACTAATCTTCCTTTATTTATGATAACTTCTTCATGCTCATTCAACTTTTTTCTAAAAATCTATTTAGTACTAAAGACATTTTTATCTTGAGGCCTGGGTACCAATGTCCATGTCTTTTTTTTCTCAATTTGATCAAATTCCTCTTTCATTGCTTTCATCCAATCTTCACTATCCAAAGCCTCTTTAACTTTATAAGGCTCAAATGTAGATATCAAACATGTATCATCTCTTACCTTGCTTCTAGTCATAATTCTAGCATCTTTCTTTCCAATAATCTTTCTCGGGGAATGGTGCCTTCTCACATATTTTTCCAAAATAGGCTCGGTAGGTCTGGGTGCATCATCTTCATCATTTGGTTGTGGAACTTCCTATTTAGCTTCCTCCTTGGTAGGCTCTCTAAGTAAAGTATTAGAAATATCAGGTTGTACATATATAGACTTCTCATAGTCTTCAAGTTCCTTCTTGCTTTCTTCTTCATTCTTTTATGCAAACTCATCAATTCTCACATTTGCACTTTCCACCATTTTATTAATAACCTTTTTCAAACATTTATAAGCTTTCCTCCTTATGGAATATCATAAGAATATTCCTTCTTCTCCTTTTGAATAAAACTTTCCTTCTCTAGAATCTTTCAAGATATAACATTTGCTTCCAAAAACTTTAAAGTAACCACCCTTTGGCTTGTGATCATACCAGATTTCATAAGGTATTTCATTCGTACCTTTCTTCATTTGTACTCATTTCAATGTGTAAACAATAGTACTAACTTCTTCTCTCCAAATTTTTTATGAAAGTCCTTTCTCAATCATTAGTGTCCTTGCACAATAAACAATAGATCTGTTTCTTCTCTCAGCAATTCAATTATGTTGTGGTGTCCTTAGTGCTAACATTTGTCTCTTGATTCCATTTTCATTACAAAATGGTGTAAACTCATCAGATGTAAACTCACCTCCTCTGTCATATCTCAATCATTTCAACTGTCTTCCTGTCTCTTTCTCAACTCTTTCCTTGTACCACTTAAACATTTGAAATGCATCAGATTTTTCTTTTAAGAACATTATAGACATCATTCTAGAATAATCATCCACAAACAAAATAAAATATATGTCTCCATAATAAATTTTTGTTCTGATGGGTCCACATAAATCAATGTGAACTAAATCCATAATACCTTGTGTAACATAAGTCTTTCTTGAAAAAATAGATTTAGTCATTTTACCAACCTGACATTCTCTGTGCATAGCATTTTCTGGTTAATCCAATTTCGGTAGACCTCTAACTTTATTCTTCCTACTCACTTTAATTAAGTTGTCAAAAATGACATGACATAACATCCTTTTGTGTGATAACCAAACATCTTCAATTTTTGCAAATAGGCAACTCTTTATTGATGTATCAAGCTAAAATAAATTACCTTTAGATTGTTCTCCAGTAGCAATCAAACTCTCCATCTTATCAAAAGTATTTACCTTTCCATGTTGAAATTCTAGTTAGTGACCCTTGTTATTCAGTTGTGCCACACTCAATAGATCATACTTTAAACCTTCAACCCAATAAAAATATCACACCTTGTGTTATTCAGTAGAATTATAGTACCTTTTCCTTTCACAGGGTATGGTGCATCATTACCAAATCTTACAAATCCTCTTTCATGTTTTTCCAAATAAATAAACTTAAAGTGTCATTAGTCATGTGATGTGAACAACCACTGTCTATAATCCATGTTTCATTTTTACTTGTGATATTAGGGATTTTGTCTCTTCTATCTTATCTTCATCAGAATCATCTTTAATAGAAACATATACAGCTTCCACTCCATCATTATCTTCAGAATCATCATCACTTAGGTCTTCATTAGCAATATGACAAGATTTATTACCTTTGTTTTTGTAGTCTCTAAATCTTCTAAATCTTTTTTATCTTTTGTCTTTATCTTTTTTTTATCTTCCTTCTCTTCACCTTCTTTCTCAAGATAGTTTGAAGCAATATGACTAATTTTGTTGCAGTTAAAACATTTCAAGGGTAACTTACCCTGGTATTTACCTTTACCTGTTTATAACCTTCTAGCCAACAAAGCTTCAAATTCTCTCTCATTCTCTTCGTCTTCAACAAATAAATCTTCTAGATCACTGGTGCAACTGTAAAACTTCTCACCAGCACTGCTCACATATTCATCTCTATCTCTATCATCCCTAGATCTTCAAATATTCAAAGATGAATTAAATACATATTCAAACTTAGATTTAGCAGGCACACTATTATCAAAATCATTAATCTCAGATGCATTCAACTTACCAATGGTAGCATCCAGTGAAACATTCACTTGGACAATAGATCTCAACTCTTGTATAGTAGATACCCAGATGACATAACTCAATAGCAGGATTATCAACATTTTTCTTGTAACATCTTTATATGTTATGGTTCCACCAACTCCTCTTAAATAATTTGCAATCTTCTTAATTCTAGTGGTGTACTACATTATGTTTTCTCCTTCTTTCATTCTCATTGTTGTTGGAATAATAGAAAGGTGGGTACTAAGAGGGGAGGGGTGAATCAACACCCTTAAAAAAATTTCAAACAAATCATTGTAAACATATACTATTGTAACCGAATGAGTAGATTACTTTCACCAAACTTGTAATGTCATTTCTGAAATGTAAATGCATGTAATAAAAACAATAAACATTCATGACACTTAACTACACATGACACTAGTATTTTGATATCGCAGAAAACCCATGTTAGAAGGTAAAAACTATGGTGGGGATGAGACCCACAAAGTTTTACTACTACATTAATAAAGTATCATGTTAGAGTTTACAAAGATTGATCACTTCTGGTGACCATACCCTGGTAGGAGTAATAATAAGATCAATTAGATCTACCTCATGTGAGGATTTAGCAACACAAAGTATGTGTGCACTCTATTAGGAGATTTATGAAAAGACGGTTAAGTCAACTCTTTTAGGAGATTTTAGGATTGTTACAATTCTCAGACAGTAACAAAATGTGTGATCTGAACAATTTACAATCTCAATATTATGAATACAAATCCTTTAAGTATAATGAAATTATCACGTTATTGTGACTGATAATACCTTTTGTTCTTCTTGGTAGCCTTGTCTCTATTTTGAAAACTAAATACTACAATGTAGTCCTTGTTCTAAAACCCTTGTCTGATCTCCTAATGTCCTTAGTATGGCAGCTACTTGATAATTACTTGATCATCATACATTACAGAATGACATCTTACCCTTACATATATCAAACCTCTTGACCTAATTAGGGTTTTATAATATCTTAGAAAAACTAAGATCAACGGTGTACAAAATTTACCTTGATCATCTATACATAGGAGATATAAGTAATTAATGAGTGCATGTGTAATTAATGTTCTCCTCGATAAATGTAAATTGTTATCCAGCTCTACAAAAAGTTGTTACCTAGATTGATGTGCCAATTCAAAATTTCATGTAACCGTTAGTTTACTCAGTAAATATTATCTCTTGGTGTTCAGTGTTCCTTGTGTATCTCGGTGAAAACTATGTTCTTGGTATATAATGTGTGCTTGGTAAGTCTATTTCTCAATGATCACTGTACTCATTTAACTCTGTGCTTGATCACTACACTCGATTAACTATGCACTTGGTAATCATACTAACTAGTATGTCTTTGACTCTATTACCGACTGGCAATTTTGATACTTGAATACTAATGAAAACCTTTAAGACTCATATGAAGTAACATTCTCCCCCTTTGGAATTAGTATCAAAAACTTGTATATGTAGATGTAGTATACACAAATTATACATAGCGACTCTCCCTTTGTACATGCTCAGTATGCATAGATATATACATATGTTTCCCCCTTTTTTGAAATTAATGACAAAAAGATATAACTTACAACTTGTCAAAAATGTGAGTATGGGTATTCTAGACATTTCCATTAACTTCTCCCATTCCTCCTTTAAGTGCTCGAGGGTCAACTGTTCCAAGTTTAGTTGAGCATGCATATCATACATTCTCTCTATTATAGATAGGTTCTGGGTGGAAATCAAATTCTTTTCCATTGTCACATGTTTCTACATCAATACTAAATGCAGTAGTAACATAGCCTAAAGCTCGGTTACCTCTTCTCGCATCTTGTCCTCTTCCTTCTCCAAATCAAGTCTCAACTGATGTGTTTGTATAACCTTGGTGTAATGCATTTGAAATGCATATTTCTCAGTTGTAAGAATATTTTCACTATCATTTAGATCATCATCTAATTTCTTTATCTTTTCAATAATTTAGGTATTGAAGTGATCTAATGTGCATAACTTCTCCAGAATTGTAAGTGCTCCAGTAATAATAGTTTTTAATCCTGTTATAGATTATGAGAGTGTTACCTTATGAACTTCCACTTCTTGGTTGATCTTCTCAGTAATCTTGTACTGAATCTTATTTTCTTCTCTCTCTTCTAACTTCTACTTAGCATCAATATCTGGTCCATTTCTTACCTCAGTGAGCAGTGCAAGTTGATCAATCATGGGGTCAAATTCATTGACGTTCACATTGGGAAAAAATTGATGTAAGATCTTATTTTTATCCTCTAGCATGTGTGCATTCTTATTTTCTAACCTCATCTTGTCTTGAGCTTCTTTTCAGGTGCACATTTCACCATATTTCTTAAGTGATTCAGGATCAAGTGTCCTTGGGTCACATTCAGGTATGTTAATGATTTCATCTAGTGTTACTTTATCCTTGATCCCTTTCATATTCTTCTTCTTCTTCCCTTATACACTTCATGTAGGAGATAACATTAATGATAATTGAGTCTTGTGCTTGGTATCAGACTTTTGTGGATCGGTGGGTGTGATGCCTTGTGTAGGTGGCTCGTTAGCTGACCTGGTGTCATTGGTAGTAGTGTCTACCATCATCTCTGTGTTACCTTCACCTTTATCTACTACATCATTGGATTATTTAGGTTCATCACCTTATGTTTTCTCTCAACTATGCTTGGTCTCTTTACCTTTGTCATCATCGTTGTCTTCATTTCTAGCTAATACTTTCTCAGGTGTCTTCGTTTATGTTTCACTTTCAATAACAATTGCTTGTACCAGTATAGGAAGATTACCTGGTACCATTGCTCAAGAGACGTCAATTGCATCTCGCTCATCTAAGGTCTTGGTAGCTTTGGTTATCATTTCATCTTCCTTTGCTTGGTCATTAAGGTCTCCTTCAGTTATATCATCAATTATGATTTTTCCATGAACTAGATAAGTCAAAGCTCAGGAATACCATCCAATACATTATCAATAGTTGTATCATCAATATTTGTCTCATTTTTTGGTTTATGTCACTCAATATTGATTGTAGATGCAATGTCCTCTATTTTTTCAGTTGGACATAGCAGATTTCTCCAAATCATGGTGCTCTCTTCATCAACTTCTTTCAAATTCCCTTGAAGTATATTCATGGTGTATGTGTTCCAAGGCTTGCTTACACATCTATCAAGGGACCTAGCTTGTCTCTATTAGAATCCTAATCTTCTCTAGGATCTTCCAAAGGCTTAGATGATTAACTAAGACCTTATTTATCTCCTCTCCAAAAGCCCAACCCTTTGTGCTTCACCTTGAAAGACTAACACCTTGTAGATTCTTCACTTCTTCTCCTACACTTAGAAGGATCTAAGTGCCAACCGCACACTAGCATTCAATTTCATTTTAGGGATGCTAAACATGTTGGAAACCTTGAATATGTTTCCATTTGACTCCATTTTGAAGGGTCTTCTAGCCCTTTTCAGTCGAGTTCAAGTTCGAGACCCTAAGAAGCCTAATTAGGCCTAATTCCTTGTAGCATTTTTGCAGAGACCTTTTCCAAATTATTTCCAATACTTTCGAAAGAACCTAAAAAACTAAATCTACATTCAAATACCCTTTTTTATTTCATACAAGATTTTGAAATTTTTAGACCCCTAGTCCCTTTTTACACATGGTTCCTATCATCTAGGTCTAATAGGCCTAAAAGGTCTAATTAGTAAGACCTCACTAATTTCTTGCTCAAAGGTTGACCAAATGGATTGGTGATTTCTCAAATCTCTTAAAATGGGATGATTGGATCATATCACACCTAGTACTATACTTTACCCATACTGTACTTTCCTTCCCCACATGAAATGCTCAATTCTTCACCTAGAATCCTCTAATCGGGCACTATCTACTCGCCTAGGAATTGGTATAAAAAATGGAAACCCACCTTTTCATGACTCCTACCCCTATATATGTATATAAAAATGACTCCCATAACATATCCACCTAGCCTTAGGAATATCCCTTGGCTATATTTCATGGGGGAGCCATGAAATGACAAACTAGTCAGGACAGGACCAATGAACTCTCTAAACTGAAAACAATTTATATAAGACCTTAAAATAACTCAAATCAACTTTCTTACTAAATGGAAAAGGCTTAGATCTATCTTATGAACACAAACCAATCACAAAGTTAAAGCATTCAATCCATACGATAGCGCTATCACACTTAAAATCTTGGGTTCCTCACAAAATCCAAATTGCAGAGCTATATTCACTAATCAAAACTTGTTACGATGAATCCTACTGTCTAGATTCAAGCCTCCCCTTACATTAGATGCCATATTACATGTTTTTAGGGCCTTTTTCCCATCTCCCACTCCTATCTTCTAGGGGGGTTCTAAGTAACTGAGTTGCATGCAACATTTGCAATAATCGCAAATGTTGTCATGACAACTTTGTAACAACTTTTGGCATCTTTACCATTATGCCAACTTCCTAATTCCTAGGACCTCTAACCTCTATATTTTGAGGAACCAACTTCATTAATGGCCTGCAAGCATCTCTCTTACATCATTTATGTGTTTAAGAGACATTCATAGCTCAAATCCACCACTAAACTTCTAAGACTAAGAAATTTAAAAAGCTACTAACAATGACTATTTTTGGTGACCTTAGTCCTAATGACTAACTCACATAGTCCATAATGCAATGACCTTCTAAGGTCTAAAATAAATACACTACCCTGAATTGGCCAATGTTAGGTACAAGAGAAAACATTAATACTATGGAGGTTAGCCTAGGTGTGCTTCGGCACCATCCTCCCATAGACAAAAAGTTCAATCCACCCTCGGATTGAGTAAGGTAGGATCAACTCCCATCTTCTTTATGTCAGCTTCTTTGATCCACACTACATCAACATCAATTTTTCCATGGCACTTGATCAAATCTTCCTTGTATTCCTTGGTTCTAGTTTTCTTGTAGACTCAGGTATCCAGTGTACAGTCAGTTGTCTTGACTATTGTAGAGGGAAGTTTGAGTTCTTCTACATCTTGGACGACTTCTCTAAGGTTGTGATCCATATCAGGTGGTGTTCCTTTATAAGAAATCAATTCTGTAACATTGAAAATAGGGGACAATCCACTATCCTCTGGCAGCTCCACTCTATAGGAATTGTTCCCATACTTTTCCAAGATAGGACAGGGGCCTATCCTCCTCATTTGCAACTTCTGTGGGACTCCTTTTTGAAGTCTAGACTTATTTAGATGCACCATTACTAATTCTCCCACATTGAATTGAAGTTCTCTTCTACTCTCATCAACCTTATTTTTATGCTTCATAGTATTCTCTGTCAAAGTCTTCCTAATTGTATCATGTATCTCATGCATTGCATAAGCAAAATCATTAGCATATCCACTTGCCTACACTCTATCCTTTAAGTCTCTTATCTCATAAACTCCTCTAGGATGTAGACCATATACTATCTCAAAGGGACTCTTCCCTATTGACCTTTTTATAGTGTCATTATAAGCATATTCAGCCTGTCCAAACAATTGATCCCATTGTTGACCATATTCCTTGGTCAAGCACCTTAATAGATTTCCAAGGCTTCTATTTACTACTTTGGTCTGACCATCAGTTTGGGGATGGTATGCAAATCCAAATGATAAATTAGTGCCCAACCTTTGCCAAAGTGTCTTCCAAACATGAGTTATAAATTTGGTGTCACAATGCTCATAGATAACCCATGGATTCTTACTATCTCTTTGAAGAAGAGAGAGGCTATTTCGCTAGCATCATTAGTTGTCTTGCATGGAACAAAGTGAGCCATCTTACTAAATCTATCCACAACTACATAAACACTATCCATGCCTTGTCTTGTCTTGGGTAACCCAACCACAAAATCCATGCTCTAGCATTCTCATGGCCTAGTGGGAATAGGTATTGACTGATATAGGCCTAAATTTGAAGAAGTTCCTTTGGCCTTTTTACATACAATGAAACTTTCCACATACCTCCTAAAATCAAGGTTCATTCTTGGCTAATAATAGAACCTTTGAACAATTTCTTGGGTCTTAGTGATCCCAAAGTGACCACTCAATGCACCATTGTGCTTCTCCTGAATCAAATTCTCTCTAATAAACCCTCTAGGGACACATAACTAATTTCCCTTAAATAAGAGATTACTTTTCAAAGTGTATTCAACATATTTGGTATGAAAATGATTCTTGTATTCAGCACATAGCTTGTAAATGTTTGCAAAATCTTCATCATCAACATATAGATCTTTGAAATGATCTATTCCCATGCTCTTCAATTGAATCTCTTGGATGGTAAGATATCTTCTACTTAAGGCATCTGCCACCTTGTTGAGTACTCCTTTCTTGTTCTTGATATTAAATGTGTATGCTTACATTTATTCAACCTACTTCATGTGCTTGTGACTCAACTTCTCTTGAGAGTTCAAGAAACTTAAAGCTTGATTGTCTGAATAGACTATGAACTCCTTGGGGAGAAAATAGTGCCTCCATTTCCTTAAAGCTTGAACTAATGCATACATTTCAAGGTCATAAGAAGAATACTTCTTCTTAGATTCACTCAACTTCTCTGAATGAAATTCCACTGGTCTACCCTCTTGGCTTATGACAACTCCAATAGCCACATTGCTTGCATCATACTCAATAGTGAAAATCCTCTCAAAGCTTGGCAAGACTAAAATAGGTTCAGTAGAAATATTTTCCTTTAACAACTCAAAACTCTTGGTGGCTTTCTCATTCCATACAAACTTAGTCTTCATACCTCCTTTGATTGTGTCCAACATAGGAGAACAAATAGCATTAAACTACCTTATAAAATTTCTATAATATTAAGCAAGGCAATGAAACATTCTTACCTCCATTGTTGTCCTTGGAGTAGGCCAATTTATGATGGCTTCCACTTTGCTCTTATCCATTTTTAGATTTCCATGAGAGAGGACAAACCCAAGCTACACCAGCTCTATTTTGATGAACTCACACTTCTCCAAGTTGATCATCGGCTTCTCATCATGCAGCTTCTTGAAGACAGTCTCAAGGTGTTGAAGATGCTGACCTCTTGTCTTACTATAAATTAGTATATCATCAAGATATACCACTACAAATTTTCCAATGTAGTCTTTGAGGACTTCATTCTTGAGCCTCATGAATGTGGAGGGGGCATTAGACAGTCCAAATGGCATGACAAGCCATTCATACAAACCTTCATTGGTTTTTAATGTTGTCTTCCACTCATCTCCCTCATGTATTCTTATTTGGTGATAGCCACTCTTCAAGTCTATCTTGCTATAGTACTTAGCTTCACCTAGACAATCCATTAGGTCTTCAATCCTAGGAATGGGAAACCCATACCTAATGGTTATACTATTTATTTCTCTTGAATTAGTACAAAGCCTCAAAGTTCCTCCTTTCTTAGGTGCTAGGATAGTGGGTATGACACATGGGCTAATTCTCTTCTTAATAAGACCTTTGTTTAGGAGTTCTTCTATTTGTCTAGCAATCTCCTCATTTTTTTGAGGGGACATCTTATAGGCTTCTTTATTGGGTAGGGTAGCTCCTTGTATAAGGTTTATCCTATGACTTATGGCTCTTTTAGGGGGTAATGCTGATGGTTGTCCATCATTTACTATACCTTCATAAGTCTATAGCATGCTTTGTATCTCCTTAGGTAATTTTGGCTTCTTGTCTACCTTACCTTCATTTTCTTCTCTTATCCTAAGCACCATTGCAAGCCAACTTCTTCTCCTTCCTCCATGGCTTATAAGAACTCTTTTTCACCAACCATGAGCACATTAGCACATGTTTTCTTCACCTCTACATCCTCTAATAGTGACTAAATTTTGAAAGTCGCTTTGTCCTTCTTAAACGTATAGGAGTTATTCACCCCATCATGGATAGCTTAGTGTTCAAATTTTCATGGCCTTCCTAGGAGAAAGTGACATGCATCCATGGGAAACACATCACATAGAACCTTGTCTTTATATCTCCCTATAGAGGACTCCACCCAAGCCTACTCATTTACTAAGACATGATGTCCCTTATTGAGCCATGTGACCTTATAAGGATAGGTGTGGGGTATCCTTGTCATATTTAGTTTGTTGACTGCTTCCTCTAACACTATTTTTTCAATAGACCCCAAGTCAATGATGACTCTACACACGTTTCCCATAACCTTGCATTTGATTCTAAACAGGGACCTTCTTTGGCTTGGCTCTTCTTTAACCAGCTCCTTGATCAATTTTCTCCTCATCATGAGGTTCTCACCTTCCTCTAAACTTAATGGTACCTCAGGGTGTGTCTCTGTTGCATTTGTCTCCTCATGAACTAGATTAGTTCTCTTTTTACCTCCTTGAGAAGTAATACCCTTCTCTGGACACCTATAGGCTGGGTGTCCCATTTTATTACAATGATAACATTTCATATTGGAAAAGTAATTGCCTCTTCCTTGTCCACCACTTCTTCCTCTAAAATTAGAGTTCCTTCCTCTACCACCTCTACTAGAGCTTCCCTCTTGCTTCTTAGTGTATCTAAATTCTCCTTGATTCCTTGATTCAGAATTCCTTCCACCATAGCCACCGCTTGGTCCTCTACTATCTCTTCCTCTACCTCTTCCTTTGGAGGTTTTTTATTGTTTTCTTTTGCATTTCTCCTCTATTTTAAATGTCATTTGATAGCATTGGCAGATATTTTTGAAGTTCACAAGACTCATGTCTTCTTGAATAAACCACTTGAGTCCATTCAAATACCTTGCTAGTCTGATGCTTTCATCTTCAACAACTTGTGATCTTAAACACAAATTTTGGAACTCTTTTGTGTAGGCTTGGACATCCAAATCCTTTTGTCTAGGATTATGCCTCCTATGTAATTGAACCTCATAATCATAAGGTAAGTAAGTCTTCTTTATCTTAGCCACCATGCCCTTCCATTTGACTATAGGATTCCTTCCTTCTTTTTCTCTTTTAGCTTGAACAAATTTCCACCATATGAGGGATGAACCTCTCAACCTAGATTTGGTGACCTTAACTTTTTGGGCCTCTATTATACCATCACATTCAAAATGGTTTTCTATACTTTCAATCCAATCCACAACTAAATCTGGATCCATTTGTCCACTAAAGAGTGGTACACCTTCCAAAGCTTTGCCAATTAATGACTTTATTGCCTTCAAAAAGGGTTCTTCAGCAATAATAGGGTCAAGGGTTGGAGCTTCCTCTTCCAATTCCAATCCTTTTTCCCTTTCTTCTTCTTATTTCTTCTGATCTATTTTATCCTTCACCTTATCAGCTTTGTCTTGGACTTCACCCAAGAGTTTCTCCACTTGAAACAATCTTTCTCTTAGAAATCTATTATCCTCTTCTTGTTCCTCCACCTTTTTGGCTAACTCTGTGTTAGTCACCATGGTTTTATCTTCCACTAATCCCATTGGTATATTCTCTCCCACTAATTCAGTATGTTGAAACATCCACCACAAGCCTGATCTAAGCAAGCTCTGATACCAATATGGTGTATGTGTCCCAAGGCTTTCTTGCACATCTATCAAGTGACCTAGCTTGTCTCTATTAGGATCCTAACCTTCTCTAGGATCTCCCCAAGTCTTCAATGATTAACTAAGACCTTATTTAGCTCCTCTCCAAAAGCCCAACCCTTTGTGCTTCACCTTGAAATACTAACACCATGTAGATTCTTCACTTCTTCTCCTACACATAGAAGGATCTAAGTGCCAACTCTACACTAGCATTCAATTTCATTATAGGGATGCTAAATATGTTGGAAACCTTCCATATGTTTCCATTTGACTCCATTTTGAAGGGTATTCTAGCCCTTTTCAGTCAATTTCAAGTTCTAGACCCTAAGAAGCCTAATTAGGCCTAATTCCTTGTAGCCTTTTGCAGAGACCTTTTCCCAATTCTTTCCAAAACTTTCTAAAGAACTTGAAAAAATAAATCTACATTTGAATACCCTTTTTGATTTCATACAAGATTTTGAAATTTTTGGACCCCTAGTCCCTCTATACATAGGATTCCTATTATCATATCACACCTAGATCTATACTTTCCATGTACTGTACTTTCCTTTCCCACATGAAATGCTCAATTCTTCACCTCCAAACCTCTAACTGGGCACTGTCTACTTGCCTAGGGCTTGGTATCAAAAATAGAAACCCATCTTTTCATGACTCCTACCCCTACATATGTACAGACCAATGACTCCCCTAACATATCTACCTAGCCTTAGGAAGATCCCATGGTTAGATTTCATGGGGTAGCCATGAAATGACAAACTGGTTAGGAAATGACCAACGAACTCTCTAAACTAAAAAAAATTATTTAAGGCCTTAAACTAACTCAAATAAACTTTCTTTCTGAATGGAAAAGGCTTAGATCTATCTTATAAATATAAACCAATCACTAAGTCAAAGAATTCAGTCCATATCATAGGACTGTCACACTAAAAAGCTCGGGTTCCTCACAAAATCAGAATTGCAAAGCTATATTCACTAATCAAAACTTGTTACAATGAATCCTCCTCTCTAGATTCAAGTCTCCCCTTACGTTAGATGCCATATTCCATTTTTTTAGGGCCTTTTTCTCGATCTCCCACTCCTATCTTCTAGGGGGATCCTAAGTAACCGAGTTGCATGCAACATTTGCAATAATTGCAAATGTTGTCATGACAACTTTGTAACAACTTTTTGCATCTTTACCATTATGCCAACATCCTAATTCCTAGGACCTCTAACCTCTATATTTCAAGGAAACAAGTTCATTAATTGCCTGCAAGCATCTCTATTACATGATTTATGTGTTTAAGACACATTCATAGCTCAATTGCACCACTAAACTTCTAAGACTAAGAAATTTAAAAAGATACTAACAATGACTATTTTTGGTGACCTTAGACCTAATGACTAACTCACCTAGTCCACAATTCAATGACCTTCTAATGTCTAAAATAAACACACTACCCTGACTTGGCCAATGTCATGTACAATCCAAAAAATTAATACTATGGAGGTTAGCCTAGGCGTGCTCCTGCACCAATTCAGTGTTCTTGATTTATTGGGGAATTGCTTTGCATATTATTGAATGATGTCATCAATTTGTTCCATTGTGCAATCAGCCCTAAGTAGAGTGAGATTTTCCTCTCTCATCTATTTCTCTATGTTAAGTGCGTAAGTCCATCTTGTTTATACTTTATCATATAACTCTTGTGGAATGTATGTAGAAAATTCTACAGGGACCTTTTTGAAAGTAATCATCATACCTATGATAGATTCTTCCAGTTTATCCTGATTCTCGATAGTAGAATTTTCATAAGTATGGATCTTTGGATGTCCTAACCTTTTGGTTGTCCTAATTGCTTCTGCTATTCCATCTATAGTTTGTGGTACTTTTTTCTTCACAACCTTAAATTGATGAATTTTATCATCAGAATCATCCTTATCATCTTTATTTATTACATACTTCTTTCTTTGTCTTAGTGTTGTAGTCCCGATGGTATTCTTTGGCTTCCTTGTCTGATATGTATACTTCGGTGATGGTCTTGTTCTTTTAGAAACTCCTTTCTTTAAAGGTAGTGAATCTATTGTTTTTGATCCTATTCTTTTCCTCGGTGGAGTCTCAACCTTTGTGTCTTTTCTGTTCTTGGCCTTAGGTGTCTCTTCTTGTACTTCATCTGACTTGGTGGCATCGAAATCTTGATTTTGTTCATCATCTTCACCAACTGTAGTTTATTCCTCGGTATCATTAACTAATTTGTCTAGTTCTTCATTAGTGATAGCAAACTTTAGTTCCAAATTCTTAATAATCTTTGTTTTATTTTAACCCAATTTCTCTACCTAGAGTCCAATAGATATTCTTGTCTTAGCTTCGTCATATGTGCCAAATCTCATGGTAGATTTGTCAACTAGTTCATTTAGTAGTTTCTATATTGCCTCAGAAGCTAAGTCTATGTCAAGTTCATAGTTCATAGGAGGTAGCCATGTTGTCCTTGGTTGCACTTCTTTGATAAGTGTTGTGTTTGTGTCAACTACAAAAAAATTCTCATCTTTATAATTCTCTACCAACTGCATTGGTATTCTTGTCCTTTTCTCCATTCTTTCTTTGAACTTTGTAAAATAGTCATTCATAATGGGTTCAAAGTTTGTGCCTAGACTTGCAATGAATTCACCAATTTGCAATGTGATCGGTCAGTTTGCCTTCCATTTTACATTACTGATGGAGGGGAAAAAGTTTTACAGATAGAAAAATGTGCATAATAGTAGAGAACCAAACTTACATTTATTAGATCTTGTTTATCTGGTTGTCCTCATGTTTTCTTCTAGTTGGCTCTGCAGCAGCTCGGCTAGGTCAAGTTGCAAACCCTTCTTAACAATTTTATATGCAATATCAATATCTCCACACGAAACATGGTTAGGTGTGCTTTATTGGAAGATTTTGTATGCAATAACATATGCACCAAACCTTAGTTCAGGATCACTAATGGTGTTGATCCTTAAACCTCTACCATCTCACTCAGCTCTTGTTATATTTTCAATTTTTGTTATGTGTGAGTGCCTTAGGGATTTTGTTTTATCTGTTATAGGATACCCAGTTACTTCATGTATCACATCTTTTCTTATATTCTTTGGTTCATCTAGAAAAAACTTTCCATCATGTACTCAGCTCAATACTATGTGTACCCATTCTATTTTGAATTCCTTCCAAATATGTAGGGCATTGGTTAACTGGTGCAGAGCACCCTAGGGTTTAGCCCAAAACCCTAGCCCCAACATTTTGAATAAGTTTTGAAACAGTTCTTTCAACGAGAAAGTCATGTTTTGATTAGTTGCTCAGTCGCGCAGCAGTAGAGAGCAGCCAAAAGAATGTATCGCACACTCACGAGCTAGTTATGTTTTAAGTCTGATAGTGCATGAGTGCGCAATGAGGAGCTCATCGCCCAGTTGCAAGTCAATTTGTAGTAAGAGAAAATGCATAGCGAGTGCGCGATGGGTGTTCAATCACTCAGTCGCGAAGACAGATAGTTCAGTCCGGGTGTGCGAGTGAGCGACACCCAATGCATCGCCAAGTCGCCAGTGAATCGCTAAGTAATGAAAAAGCATGACAAGTGCGTGACGAGCAGTAATCGCTCAGTTGCCAGGCAAAGATTAGCTCGGAAAGAGAAGGGACGAGTGCGCGACTTGAGCTCATCGCTCAATCACAGGAACATAGCCAGCTCGAGTAGAAACACAGTGAGTGCGCGACTGTTCGTATCGCTCAGTCACCAATGAATTTCTAGTTCGTGTAAAAGTGTAGCGAGTGCGCGACTAATGTGCGTCGCCCACTCGCAGAGCAAGGAGCAGTTAATGTAAAAGCAGTGCGGGTGCGCGACATGAGCTCATCGCTCAGTCGCAAAGGAAAAGACAGAACAAGTAAAGACATTGCGAGTGTGCGACATGAGCTCATCACTCAATCGCGAGGTAAAAGCCAAGTTATGTAAAGTCATAGCGAGAGCGCGACGAGAAAGTCATCGCTTAGTCGCTAAGCAAAATGTAACAGGTCAGTTTAGCTCGCGACTACGCGATGGAGAAATAGATCAGTCAACTGGTCAGATATGTTGACATGTCAGAAGGAAAAGACGTTGAAAAGTCTTAACCGCCAAACAGAGAAGGAATGACATGAAGAAAAGAAAGGTGACCAGAGTGTCGACCATGCAGAGCAACTGAAGACAGATTGCAAATGAGAATGAGAAACAGAGAACAGATGGAGAACTGAGATCGACATGTAACCACCAGGGTTACAGAATCAAGGAGAAGCCAGAGATAAATAGAGAAGAAGAATCTATGGAAAGGGTGGAGATAGATAGACAGTTCAGAGAAGATCAGAGTTAGTTAGTTGCAGAGACAGAGTAGACTAGCCAGGCATATTGTAATCTTCTGTATTATAAATATAAAGAAGTTTGTCTGTATTTTACGTGTTCTTTTGTTCTGAGTAGCTTACTATAAAGTGTTGTTTTGTTTCTGTTAGATAAATATGGGTGCTTCTTGACTCTGATAATCTGTTCCATGGATTGTGACAGTCAAGAAGCATCCACCATGTACATTATAATTGTTTTTGTATTTCTGTTAGTTGATAAGCTATTTAAGAGGTTAGACAAGTCCTAGGTGAGCCCATGGTCCGGTTAGAGACTTGTAGGAAAGATAGATGAGTAAGAAGGTGCAAGACTGTAGTGATTCAGTCATGAAGAGTGAGAGACAGTAAGGAGTAAAACATTCGGTGGGTAGGGAACCTAGGATAGAGGGAACAGAATAGTCCTTCTTGTTAGGGTCTGAGAGTAGCCCTAAGAGAC
>MU224960.1:941947-962253 GCA_018584345.1 Thuja plicata | reverse complement strand
TAAGAGATGAAAAATGCAATGTGTAGATGATAATGAGTTGTGAATATGAATATGTATATGGTACTAACATCTCATGCAAGATGAAAAATGATAACAAAAAGGTCATGTGAAGAATCGAGACTGAGGACCGAACACTTGTGCAGTCATGATGAAACCAGGACAATGAAGAAGAACTCCCCAATGTATGAACCCAAGAGAATGTAATGAACAGAACACCAAATTACTGCCACAATGTAGGTCTAGAATGAAAATGCAATCCTATGCTAGATGCAATATGAGAGTGCAATTCTAGGACATGGTTGTGAGACCCATCATATAATTATCATCATTGAGCATTTTTATGGGAAAATGAAAGTCAATACAACCCTTACTGGTGCCACAATGCAACCATAAGGATATGAATATGACTATCATCAAATAAAATGCAGGAAACAAACGTAAGCACCAGGGCACAAAAGCCAAGATGACCTGAACATTGTTTCCAGTTAATGTTGCAAGAGTACACCAGTATCAAGGCATTCAAAGCCAAGATAACCATGAGTGTGATCATGCGTAAACAAACAGATCAATAACAACAAAGCAATAACAAATAGAGCAACAACAGGCAAGGAGATAGTACTGACCTCACCATGGCGTACAAATAAACAAGATCAAGGGATGTGAGATTGTTCCACCTTAGTGCAGGAGCTCTAATCACATACACCCTATTTATTTGACATTGCCAGATCATCAGGACTAAACCAACAAGCAGTAAACAAAGAAAATATCAATGAAATTCATGAGAACAGAAAACATACAAAGAAATATTCAAACATAGCTCAACATGTTTCAAATTTTTTGAATGTAGATGTTATGAGGTGTTGAAAAACACCGTTGTGCTTGTGAGTGCATTGTGTTTGATTGTTATCGATAGATGTTTACATTTGAGATATCTGATGTGTGTTAAAAAAACACAGATGTGTCCAAAAATAGTGTTAAAAAACAGTGTTTATGGTGGTGTTGAAAAACACCAGTTTGTGTCAGTAGCGAGTTGTCCTATAGAAGTGACAAGATTACTGACTTAAGTGTAAACCAAATATGTGATTAGATGGGGGGCCAATGCCCCCAAGTAATGATTACTAACTTGATGCATGTTGCAAGGACAAACTAAATTTGGTTTCCCCCAACCATATGGTGCTAAATAAATGTCAAGTCAGGAGGGTTCACAAAGGAACCAGAGTGTCACAAAAGTGACTGAAAGATATGTACAAACTAAAGTAAAGAATCGTCAAGACCGAGTATCGATAGATAGAGAGTTTAAAGATAAATCCAACTATAATGAATGTGAGCAATCTCAATAGCATAGCGATAGTAGACAGATGCAGTGAGAACCACTAGTGACTGACGCGGGAGAGATGCTCAAGTGAAGAGATCATAGAACTAGCTAGACATCAGTAGGCAGACGTAGTGAGAACCACTCATGACTGATGTTAGGGAGATTCTCAAGGAGAGAGAACTTAGTATAAGCTAAGTGATAGTAGGCGGACGTAGTGAGAATCACTAGCGACTGTCGTGAAGTAGATCCAAAAAAGATAATAGGAAAGTGCCCCATAGATCAGGAGGGTTGTCTTGAGAGTATGACCAGTTTCAATCCATGTGAGTTGGTGTCTTGACGGGAACTGAAATCAAATGGAAGTAGGAAAGTAGGAAAGCAAATGCATAAAGCCAAGTGGTGTTGTGATAGATATAGCATTATGGAACAAGAGGTGCTTGTTTACCAGGTTTTCACCTTCTTGGCAGAAATTCTTTTTTTTTGCTACCATGATGCCTATTTGCCAAGTTTTCATCAATGGCACCTTTTTTTTTTTTTCTCTTTTTTTGTATTTTTCAATTATTTAATTTTTTTGTATTTTTGGAATATATGATGTTTTTGGAGATACATCAAAGCACCTATCGCTAGGTTTTCACTAAGATGATCATTTTTTAAGGACTTTTTTGGATTTTTAGAATTTTTTCAAGACTTTAGTATATACATGAGCACACAGAAGATGTCTCAATTGTAGAACCGCTTCAAATGAAGAGCGTTGATGGGCTCTTTGAGTTGTTCTCCTTCAGTAGTAGAAATTTGATAGGTACTAGACCCAAATAGTACAGTAACAATATACGGACCAAGCCAGTTTGGTTCAAACTTCCCTTTCTAGATCTGATGTTGTTGATTCTTAGGGTTTTCCCTCAAAACAAGGTCACCCGCTTAGAAATCCCTTGGTCTAATGTTCTTGTTATAGCTGTTGGACATCCTTTTCTCATATTCTCTAAGGTGATCAATGCCACTTGTCGATGTTCATCAAGTAGTTCTAGCTCTTATAGCTGAGATATTGTGTTATTTACAATAATGAGGCCTTTTAGAGAGACTTGCAAAGAAGGAATCTTAACCTCAATTGGTAACATAGCATCTGATCCATAAACCAAAGCATAGGGAGTAGCCCCTGTTGGTGTTCTTATGCTTATCCTGTATGCCCAGAGAGCTCGATTGATCTGGAGATGCCAATCTTATCCAGATTTATGTACTATGTGATGTAGGATTTTAAGGATTGTCTTGTTGGATGCTTCTGCCTATCCATTACCCTAAGGATAATAGATGGAAGACCAATGTTGAGTAATTTTAAACTTAGAGCATAGCTCTATCAAATCCTTGTTTTTTAATTGTCCCCCATTATTAGTGATTATTGCTGAGGGTACACCCTGTGTGCAGATGATGTAGTTGAGAATGAACATAGCTACTGGTTTTCCATTGGCAACAGTGAGAGGGACTGCCTCCACCCACTTGGTAAAATAGTCTGTAGCTGTAATTATGAACTTATGTCCATTTGAGGACGAGGGGTAAATCTGACCCACCAAGTCAAAAGCCCATTGTTGAAATGGCCAGAAAGTAATGAAGGGAATAAGCTCCTTGGCTAGAGCGTGAATCAGATTACCATGTAGTTGACATTATTTGCAAGACTTGGAAAACTATGTAGCTTCTTTTTCCATATCTGGCCAATAGTAACTAGCTCTAATAAGTTTACGGGCCAATATCAGGCCATTAGAGTGAGACCCATAGATACCTTCATGCACCTCTACTAATGCACATTTGGAATCATCGAGTTCTAAACACTTAAGGAGAGTACCATCTAGACCATGTCTGTACAAGTTGTTAGCTATGATGACAAACCGTGAAGCACTGTAGATTAAGTGACATTTCTCATTCTAGGAGTAAGTGTCCAAAATAATCTGCTCACAAATGTAGGAAAAGATATGATGGTAATGAGATGAGTCATGTCCAATGATAGAATAGATCATCTGGGAATTAGGGGAATCATAGGCTGGGTAGCATAACATCTCCACTAGGAATTCATGTTGAAAATCATTTTTAGGCATCTGTAGCATGGAGGCAAGAGTAGCCATGGCATTTGCTACTTTATTATCTTCTCTTGGAACTTATTGAAATGTGATGTTAGTAAAATACTTTTTGAGGTCATCAACCAACCACTTATAAGGCACCAACTTGTCATCCCTTGTCTGATAGATATCATTGACCTGATTGATGACTAACTATGAATCTCCAAGAATATTGAATTTGTCTACACGCCACTCAAGGGCGATCTTCATACCATTAATTAGGGCTTCATACTTAGTAATGTTGTTTGTACAAGGAAACATCTTGTATGCTTTTGGTAAAGAGTATCTTTGAGGTGTAATGAACAGTATCCCAACACCTGACCCATGTTGGGTAAATGAACCATCAAAAAACATAGTCCATGATCAATGTGTGAGAAGTAATATGGACTCATTTGGAAATTCAATGTGTAATGGTTGATGATCTACTAGAGCTGCTTCTGCCAACTGATCTGCTATTGCCTGTCCCTTAATGGATTTCCTTTCTACATATGCAATATCAAACTAACTGAGAAGCATGACCCATTTAGCTAGTCTACCTGTGAGGGTAGCTTTACTGAGAAAATATTTCAGAGGGTCAATTTTAGCAATTACACATGTAGTATGAGCCAACATGTAGTGTTGTAATTTTTGTGAAGCAAACACCACTGCAAGGCAAGCCTTTTATATAGAAAAATATTTTTTTTCATATGAGACTAGAGTTCTACTAATGTAATAGATATCCCTCTCCTTGTTGTGTTGATCTTCTTGAGCCAAGAGGATACCCAATGATGTATCCATAACAGAAATGTAAAGTATAAGTGGCTTCCCATGAATAGGAGGCATCAAGATTAGCAGGTTCGCAAGATACTATTTGATTTGTGTGAACCCTTCATCACATTCTTTGTTCCACTGATAAGCCACACCCTTGTGCAAAGTCTTAGTAAATGGTTGTGACTTGTCTGCTAGTTGAGAGATAAAACTCTGAATAGACTGCAGTCAGCCTTGAAGTCCTCTCATTTGTCTGATATTTTTTGGTGGTGGCATTTCCATGATAGCTTGTACTTTTGTAGGATCCACTTCAATGCCTTTGGTAGAGATGATATAGCCAAGAAATTTTCTAGATGTTACACCAAATATGCATTTCTTAGGATTGAGCCTCAGACTGAATTGTTCCATACAATCTAGTATAGGACCTAGATCTGCAAGATGCTTCTTTCAGTGCATGCTCTTAGCTAAAGTGTCATCCACATAATCTTCCATTGTTTTATGCATCATGTCATGAAATATGGTGGTGACAGCTCTTTGATATGTAGCACCAGAATTTTTGAGTCTAAAGGGCATGACATTCTAGCAGTTGGTGCCCCAGGCACATGTGAAAGAAGTTTTCTCTTGGTCCTCTGGCACAATTTTTATCTGGTTATAGCCAAAGAAACCATATATTAGTGAGTACATTTCATACCCTACTGTCATATCTATGATCATATCAATATTAGGCAATGGAAAATCATCCTTAGGACATGCCAAATTTAAGTCTCTGAAGTTTGTGCAGACTCGTATAGATTTATCATGTTTTGATACTGGAACAATATTAGAGATCCATTCTGCATAATCAATTACTTTGATAAACACTGCCTTAAAAGGTTTCT
Organism: Thuja plicata; assembly: GCA_018584345.1. NCBI lineage: Eukaryota > Viridiplantae > Streptophyta > Pinopsida > Cupressales > Cupressaceae > Thuja > Thuja plicata. The sequence continues at coordinate 957,211 of MU224960.1, read as the reverse complement.
CTTGTTCAGCTTTGACAAGTAGAGTGACATGCAGATGCATTTTGTGAAGCTTCTACTTAACGGGCTTGACACCTGGTGCAATGGAAAAATGGTGCATGATTAGATTAGGGTTTAATCCTTGCATGTCTGAATATTTCCATGCAAATTTTATCTTTTTTCTTATGAAGAATGTTGTGAATTCTTCTCTTTCTACCTCTGATAGTGATTGTGCCAAGTGAATAATCTGAGGTTCTGCCTCTGTATCCAAGATGATAGGTTGAGTTGGTTCAATAAGAATAGATGATCTCTCCTAAAAATGACTTGGAAGTGCATCAAGTATCTCATCCTTGGGCGTCTTAGAGAGGTTTTCACCCTTGGATACGTCTTTTATTTTGACCATTTTAGGCTCTAATACTGCCACAATGTGGTTTTCACCATCAGAGCACCTATTTTTTCTTCTTTTGATTTTGTGACTAAGATACTTGATGTTAGCCTCAGTAATGTTGACACTTGCTTGGCTAGCTAAAGATGTTACAGGTTTGACAGCGTATAGGTAATAGGAAAGAACATAAACATTCTGGAACATAAGGACTTCATTAGATGGGGAGGTAGAGTTCTAGTCTATAAGCTCAGGATGGTGAAGTGAAAGAGAAGTGATGGGTTCAAGTGCATTCACGGTATAATCATCAAAGGCATGGACAAGTAAGTCAAGACCTAAAGTGATCTCATCCAGAGGTATAGTCAAATTCCTTTGATTCCTAGCAACCGTAGTAGATGACATGTTAGCATCTAGGGAGTCAAACTCATGTGACCCTACACTAGACTGTTCACCTACTTCGAGAGGGTTTTCATATGTGTTAGCTGTATCTGTATCTCTGTTAGAAGTGGCATATGACAAGTTGTCAAACTCATATTCATGAGAGTCTGTTTCATCATTAGGTGTCATGTCAAGTACATGAGTGAAATCAACCTTTTGTCCCTAGTTGGGATGAGTTCTACCTAGAACCTCTTCTATGGTTAGATGAGCACCTTTTGACGTAGGCACCTCATTAGTGTTTGTAGCATTAGTTGCCTCTTGTGTAATGAGAAAATACTGGAATTCTTGGTCAAACTATTCTTGAAAGTGTGGTGGTATATATAAATCACCCTGATGAATAGGATTTAGAGTATATATTTTTTTCCACTCCTCATAAGTTAATGGAGCAAGTGAAGTGGTGGTATCAGAATCATTGTCAGTGTCTACTATACTGACACACAGTATAAAGTTATCTGGCTCAGCGAAATGCTGCCAGGTCTGGAGGAATAGGATAAGGAAAAGTATCCTCATCAGAGCTGTCTTCAGGTTCTTCAGTTTTAGATGTTTCTTTAGGTGTTGGTTTCTTATCTTCTCAAGGTACAAAGTTGTTTATTCCCAATTGAAATGTGAGTTTATAAAAGCCTATACCTATAGAGTCACGTGTTCTACCACCAATAGCTTCAAGTGGTGCAATCAATCTCTTATGATTCACACCTATGAGACCATTTCCTTTATAGCCAAAATGTTGCATAATAGATAAACCTTTGCCATATTGCTCAGGTTTGATGTCATAAGGAGGAGTGGTTTGTTCAGAATTGTCTGCTCCTTTATAGATCCAAGCTTTGATAGCTTTGTCTTCAGCTTCTTCTTCTAATGGTACTGTGGCTTGTACAAAGATACCACCATACTTTGATGGAGGAGGAACTGTAGAAGGTTTAGTGCTCTCAGAAGGTCTCCCAAAAGAACGTGGAGACAAAGGAAAAGATGTAATAGATAACACAGATTCAATCCGATATCCTCCCATATTAGTTTCTTTGAGTGTCAAACTCTTTTCCATTTCTTTTAATTTATTTTCAAGGAGTTCAATAGATTCTCTGTTGGTAGGCACAAAGATGTCAACAAATTTTGTGAGGGCATTGCAATCATAGCGTGTATTAGCAGGCATAGTCACTTCAAATCCTTGTAATGGGAACTTAATGCACTAATGGTATGTGGAAGGGACAACCTACATTTCATGGATCCATGTCCTTCCTAATAGAATATTGTATGCCAAAGGGATGTCAAGCACTTCACAGATAACATCACGTTCAACAGGGCCAACTCTAATTGGCAACACAACTAGCCCCTTGGATTTACGTTCTTCCTCATCATAGGCCTTAACAGTAATCTTTTTGTGAGCATCAATGCAATCTTCACCATAGCCTAACTCAATAAGGAAACTAAAAGAGAAAATATTTAGGCCAGCATCATTATCTATGAGAACATGGTGAACACGGTTTGGACCAATCATGACTTCAATGTGCAAAGGGTTATTATGCGGGTGACTCAAAGAATGGTCGTCTTCCTCAAAGAAAGACAAGTAATGTGAGGAGGTCAAGTTACCTACCATGGATTGAAACTGGTCAAGATCAATATCTTTTGGGACATTTGCCTCGGTGAGGGCTTTGTCCAAGATTTCCCTATGAGCAGGGGAGATTTTTAGGAGCTCAAAAATAGTTATCTGAGCATTAGTATGTTGCAATTGATCGAGAATGCTGTAATTGGTAGTATTAGATGAAGAACCCACTTTTGGATTCTTATTGGTAAATTCAACCTTAGCTTTGTCTAAAGGTTGAATCGATGTAGATAGAGAAGGCTAAGGGCCTTTGATGATGATCTTAGCATGAGATCGAGTAACAACATTAGTGCTGACTTGAGACTGCTCTTGTTCAGAAGACAGAGGTGTAGACCCTCGTAAAATGAAAGGTGTTTTAGACTTGGAAGTATCTTCCTTTCCCTTGAGAATGATGACATTACAATATTCAGCATCAACAAGTTCAACCATATTAATGACATTGTCATTATTGGTGTATGTATAGTTGACCTTAGCAACAGTATTTTTGCCTTTAGATGATTCACCTTTTCCATGAGGAGGGAATGGGTCTTTGAAAGCTTGGTGATCAAAATTTTTTTTGTGACCTCCTACAGCAATAACCTCACTATCAATGAGATCCTAGATTTTATGTCACAATTTAAGACAAGTAGGCATTTTATGACCTTTGTTTTAGTGAAAATCACAATAAGTAGATTCATTCCACCAAGAGGGTCTTGGTTGTGGATCATAAGGTCATGAATTATCCAATGGAGTGAGTAAATGGTTGTCTACAAGAGTATTGTAAACTGCCTTAAGAGGTTCTCCTAAAGGAGTAAATTCATGCTTGGGTCTAGGAGCCCAAGGTTTAGGTCTAGAAAATTGTGAAGTACTTGGTTTGGAATCTGTCATAGCCTATTCAGTGGCTTTAGCTGCTTTCATCATGATAGTGAGATTAAAGGAAGCCTTGGAAGGCTTAGGATTCACATTGTCTACAACTCCATCATTCACAACATTTTGGTTCTTGTTGGGAAATTTAGATTTATCTTTTCTTGAGGAGGAAGACCCTTGTTTATTTTTTGTGTCTAAGGTCAATTCTCCTTCCCTGATCATAAATGTCTTGATTCGTACAGCTTGTTTAATCATGTCATCAAAGGTTAGAGGACCTTGTAGTTGTACTTGATACCCAAAGTTGGGTAGAAGATTATCGAGAAGTATGTCCAACTTTTTGGATTTAGGGATCTTGCGAGAATATCATGTCTAGAGTTGTCTCCATCTTTGGAGAAATGTCAAGAAGGATTCCCCATGATTTTGTTCCAAGTTGCAAAGATCTTGGATATGAACCGGATGTTGGATGTTGTGAGAATAGTGTTATAGAAATAAATTGGCAATTTCGCCAAAAATTTTGATGCCAGTTGGTAATCTAGAAAACCATTCCATAGCTGAGCTCCCAAACTACATGGGAAAAGACGCATGAGATAGGTTGTGTCATGTATGAATTCCATGGAGAGAGAACCAAACTCTCTCAAATGGTCTTGAGGGTCAGATGTATCCAAGTATTTGTCATATTTAGGAAGTTCAACTCCTTTGGGAAAAGGAGGCATGCAAAGATCTTTAGCAAATGGGAAAGGATAGATACTTTCTAGCATGAATTGTGTGACAAGTTTTTCTTTCTCTTTCAAGAGTTGAGAGAGTTTCTCTTGCATAGTTTGTATTTCTTTTCGCAAGCGGGAATTTTCAGTTTCTTCCTCTTTCTCAACAAGTGTTTCTATAGCATAATTGGAAGGTAACTTAGCCCCTTGATTGGATAGTTCAAGAATGTATTTCTCTTTCTCCTTATCTAGGACTCCCATCATTCTACAAAAATCTTTGTTAGCACGAGCTTGTGCAATCTCTTCTTGAGTGATTTCTACTTCTACATCATTAAGGGGGTCTTGAGAATGGGACTTACACCAAGTTTTAAAGAGGTCAGTTCTGCTAAACTCACCACCTGATTGGTTATGATCTACCATCTTGCCAAAATGCAAGGATTCAAGGTCTAAAGACTCAGTATGAAAAGATTGAGTGTTCTCTAAATTTGGGTCTTCTTAGAACAAAGGATTTCGAACCTAACTAAGATCCACTAGAAATGACCATTTATTGTAAGGTTGACATACTAGGGAAGGAGGTTGAGATGATTCCTCACTAGATGTAGCTTGTAATGGTGTGGAAAGTATAGATTTGTCTTGATTGATTGAAGGAAATGTTTTTCCACTTCGAGTTGTGACAGTCATAGACAAAGTTTAAACAAGGAATGTGAACTAGGACCAAACTTGAAACTGTCTCAAAGTAATTGCACAGAACGTGCCAAAAGGTGAAGTATCCTTGGTGCAACTCATCGAAGATGAGGCTAGAACAGCCAAGAGATGACTTTTGCAACACAAGGCATGACAACACAGATGAAAGAGATCAAAAAGACATGAGAAATGACCAGTTTAAGCAAGAATCACGTAATTCTCAACCCAAGAAACCAAGTTTCAGACTGTGTGAAGATAGATGGTATAAAAATAGACCCATATCAGAGACCAGATTTCATAGAAGTACACCTGACTGACAAATATTAGCTTTCTATTTTGGACAAAATATTCTAGTTTTGCGTGAATAAATGCGCTTTCACATGAAGATTCTCACCGACCCATGTGAAACTTTGCAGTATCACACAAATAATGACAGCAGACTGGTAGATGAAAAAGATGACAAAATAATGGCACTGTTGCCAAATGTCACACGACAGTGTATGTCGTATTGCATGAAGATTCTCAGTAAAGCACGCGAAGATTGGGAAATGTCACGCTAAACTATGCAAATGTTGAAAAAAGAACATTTATAGAATCAGACTGTTGAGACCAGTTTGCATTTCCTGAGATAAAATCATGTTGTTTTCTGATAGATAGTTCAAGTTACATGGTAAATTATGGGCGCCAAAAATGTATTTGGTAAATTTTGCCTTGTTAACTCACCATACACTTCAACATAGTCCTTCTTCATCAGATACACACAAGACTGAATATGAGATTATTCATCTTGTCTTCCTGCATGATTCGACCTGTTGCCTTCTATCCATATGAGGTTTTTGAAATAGCTCTCAGAACGAGAGTCTCACAACCATAGACCAATCTAGGAATGAAGGATTTTTCTCCATGAATGCAATGCAATGCAAGATTATCCTAAGAATTGAAAGATGTGAGATTAATCTAAGACATATTTAAATGCAATTATTCTAGAAACTGAAATTAATCTATTGCGATAATGAAATTATTCTATATGAGATTATCAAAAAATGTGACAATAATTCAATATTCTAACAATGCATGAAAAATGAGTGGGGGTTTGAATGAGAGAATGAGAGTTCTTTTATAGACTCAGAGATGATCATAATAGAAACTTTCATTTTTGAAATAAAATAGATAGAAAAGCCAGTTTAGAATAGAAAGCTTTATTTAAAAGAATACAAAAAATTCTCTTCTTTTTGCTTTAACAATTTTCTTTCTTTGATTTTAACTGTTTTATTTGATTTATCTGTTTTCTCTCTCTTTAAAGCATAATTAAAGAGAAGTTTCCAACTCTGAACAGAAGAAATATTTTTGAGAGAATATCCAATTAATTAAATAAATATGACCTCATAATTTCTTTTTCTCAATTATCTGAATATTTAAATTCAATCATTGAAATGAGGATATTTATTTAATAATTGAATATTATTTAATTCCCTTTTTCATGTGTCTTAGCTAAAGAGGGTGAATTTAATTTAATTAATGTGCTAGGACTTTATAATTAAATTAATTCGATCATCAGGTTTGTTTAGCCAAATAGGTATTTAGGAATTAAATATGATGTATGATTAATGTAGATTTGGGATTTTCTACATTTGACACTTAGGTCAAGTAGAGTTAGTTGAAACTCAGAATTGCCTAATACAATAGGACTTAGATGATCTAGAAGAGTGATAAATGCAAAAAAATTGGTTAGGGTTGCAAGATGCCAATTTTGAGGTGTTACACCACTATCTGAGACTCGAGTGTCATTGTCTTTGACTCGGGTGTCACTGTCTGTGACTCAGATTCTTTTATTTGAGACTTGGATCCCTCTGTCTATGACTCAGTTTGCTCTTCTAGTAGCTCAGGTTGCACAGGTTGTAACACGGTTTGAACAACTGATTTTAATGGTTGATAAGATTTCTATCCAATAACCATTGCTTCTATCTTAGGTATAGTATCATGTTCATAGTACACAAAGGTTCTATAATCCTTAGGCTCTTTATTGCTTTGTTCTTCATTTCTTTCTACAAAATCATCAATCCTCACATGTACACTCTCTATAACTTTATGAGTAGCAAGATTTAAACATTTATATACTTTTCTATTACTAGAGTATCCTAGGAACATACCTTCATCTCCTTTTACATCAAATTTTCCACTTCCTACTTCTTTTAATATGTAACATTTACTTCCAAATACATTGAAATAAGGAAGATTGGGTTTATAGCCATACCATAATTCAAAAGTTGTCTGATCACTACCTTTATTTAGTTAAACTTGGTTCAAGGTGTTTACTGCAGTGATGATGGCTTCCTTCCAATATTTGGTTGCAACATTCTTTTCAATCATTAAGGTTCTTGCTCAATCCATGATGTATTTGTTCCTTCTTTCTACTATTCCATTTTGTTGTGGTGTACCAAGGGTAGATACTTGTCTCTTGATTTCTCTTTCATTATAGAATTCATTGAACTCGTTAGAAATGAATTCTCCTCCTCTATCAAATCTTAGGCACTTCAATCTCTTCCATGTTTCCTTCTCAACTCTGTCAAGGTACCATTTGAATTTTTTAAAGGCTTCTGATTTTTCTCTGAGAAACATAATAGGCATCATTCTGGAATGATCATCAACAAATAAAATGAAGTATCTTTCTCCAGTGTAACTTTTTGTTCCAATTGGTCCACATAGGTCAGTAAGTACCAATTCCAAGACTTCATCAGTATTGTAGTTCTTTCTCTTGAAACTAGATTTTCTCATCTTCCCAACTAGTTATGACATTGTTTCCATGTTGCTAATTCAGGTTTCTTCAAAATAGGAATACCTATTACTCTTCTATTTTTGCTTATGTTTACCAGGTTGTCAAAGTTCACATGACATAGCCTTTTATACCATTACCAGCTTTCTTCTACTTGTGTAATAAAACATGAACTTTCATTGAGATCAAGATAGAAATGATTACCTTTTGTTTGCTTGCCAGTTTCGACTAGGTTTCCTTTACCATCCAGGAGCTTGGCCTTACTATTTGTGAATTCCACCTTCAAACCAATTTTATTCAGTTGTACCACACTGAGTATATTACTCTTTAGTCCTTCAACCCAATAAGCATTATCACATTTTATTCATTTAGTTAGAGCAATACAACCTTTACCCTTCACATAGCAAGGTTCATTGTTCCCAGAACTGACACTCCCACCATAATAGTGCTCAAAAGTCTCAAATTTTGTTTTATCACCAGTCATGTGGTGAGAACAACCACTGTCAATTATCCAAGTATCATTTTTGCTGATATGAGAAAGCAGTGCAGTCCTTTCATCATCTTCATTATTTGACTCATCCTTAATAGCAATATAAACCATTTCATCTTCATTTCCATTACTATCATAATTTTTAGCAATATAGCAAGATTTCTTACCTTTTTCCTTGTAGCTTTTGTAATTATTGAAATCTTTCTTGCCTGTGTATTTACCAAACTTTCTCTCATCTTTGTCATCTTTGTTAGGACACTTAGCAGCAATGTGACCAACCTCATTACATGAAAACATAATCAATGGAATTCTTCCTTTGTATTTACCTTTTCCTTTGGCATCTCTGTTTGCTAATAGTGCTTCAATGATGTCTAGATCTTCATCTTTAGATTCATCATCACTATCACTTTCAATTTTTTTTGAGTTTCTATCCTTCCTACCAAGTTTTAATTTAGCTTTGAATGCAGACTCAAAATTTCTAGGATTAGGAGAGTAGTTGTCAAAATTGTCCAACTCAAAAGGTAATATTTATCCAATCAATGTATCTAGAGTTATATCATTTCTCCACCTCCTCTCTTAAATAGCTGAAACTCTAATTGTATAAATAGGAATTAAAGTTCTTAATACCTTACTAGGAATTATTGTATCTTCAATTGTTCCACATATGGCTCTGATGGCATTCACACTTTTCTTGATTCTTTCAGTGTATTTTGTAATGTCTTCTCCTTCTTTCATTTTCATCTGATCAAATTGACCTCTGAGACTTTCTTCTTTGGCCCTTTTTACATTTTCATCTCCTCAATGAATATCACCTACTTTGTTCCACATATCATAGGCAATAGGGAATTTCTTGACTTCATCAAATTTTGAGTAGCTAAGACAAGAAGATATATCAATAATCATAATGTTATGATTCTTTTTGTCTATCATCTGTTCCATAGTCAGAGGCACCGGAGGTTCCACATATTTTTTATCCAATAATTGTAAACCACCATCTCCAAAGGTAGATAAATGTAGCTTCATTAGCTCCTTCCATGTCTGGAAGTTGTCTTTGTTAAGCTTGGGGATCTCCCTCCTGTAAGACATCTCTTATCTTTAGCTTAGGCCTTGAAACCTTCTCTAAAAGCACCAAAAGCTTTGATAACAATTGTTGGAAATGAGATGAGTAACTGAGAGGGGAGGGGTGAATTAGTTACTACAAAAATAGATCCTTATCCCTTATATGTCTTAACAAAACTATCACTCGATCAATAAAGATATTCTTTTGTTACTCAGACAACAAAGAAATCTTAAAGATATAAACATTTTTTACTCGGACAACAAAGCAATCTAATTGAAATTGAAAAAAGTATCAATTTCCTCAAGGTATAATCAATTAAAATTCAATTTAGAATCAAGATAAATTCAATCTAGAATCATGAATTTCAAATCATTTATAGCTCCTGATACATTTACTCTAGATCCTCTCTATCCTTTATTATCTCCAAAAGTTTTTCATGTTCTTCAATAGTCAACTTCCACTTTTGGTTTCCACGTCCTTTTTTTGGCACAGTCTCAAACTGCAGTTTTGTCACTATAACCAAGTGACTATAATGTAGAAATCTTTGTCCACGCATGTATTCAATAAAATTAACTCCATTTTTTTCGTTCTTAGTTTGTTGATAATAGGTGCCTTTAATAACAACTGAACCAGTTGGATATTTTTGTCCATCACCATCAACAATTTCTTGCACCAACTTGGATTTTTCTTTGGTGCATCTTAGTAGATAATAATCTACACCTTTTGCATTCTCGGGATCCGCAACCACAAAAAAATAATCACCTATACAATATATATATATATATATATATATATATATATATATATATATATATACATACATACATACATACATACATACATACATACATACATACATACATGTATGTATGTATAAACTCTAAATAAAAAACCTCATCAATATATATGTACATGTACATGTATGTTAGCACACACATGTAACAACTAAATCAGAAACTCATTCATAATCAGTTGAATATATAGGATCATGGATGTCTATGTCATTGTCATCATCTTCATAAGGAGGCATTCTGACTAACTCTTTCTGATACCATTGTGAAACATATCCATTTGCAATATTAACACATTGACTCATTGTGTTGTTGTTAACACAATCTTCACAAAACCATGATTTATCTCTTAGTTGAATTAGTGGAGGCTTGTGTTGTCCTTTAGTCATGACTTGATGTAAAATTCTAATTCCAACAATTGATTGACAATTGTAAGGATTGGATCGATTGATATCTAGATACAAATTAAAAAACTTTTAAATTCATATTGATATCTCTAGATACAAATTAAATAAATTGACAAAATTATAATGATTTAAAGATAGATTTAAATACCTATCACTTACCAAATTAACATTTGTTGTATTTTGTGTCTCGAGTAGCGAAAGGATTTCGACACCATTCAACAATTTTATTTTCATTATCTATCATGTTACCTAGACAATATATTATAAAAAAAAATTAAAGTACATGTAAATATAAAATTAGTTTATATTCAAACTATCAAATGAAGATTAAAGTTCACGCATGTACATATATCTAGTATATAAGTTTTACTTGAACAAATTGAATATTGAAAATGTATACATACCTTGAAGTTCATGTTGTCGGAGTGCATGCTTCACACAAGCTCTAGCTTCATCATGCTCTCCTTTCCATGTGCACTTTCAAAGAAGTTCCAAAGAAACTTAACATTGTGTCTATCATGTTGCATAGCTAACCAATTAAAGGCTTTTGTAGATTAGAGTTGACCTACACAATCATGTGTAAGAACTTTAAAACACTTTATATATAATTGGAATACTATTTAAGAAAATTTAATTCAAATTTGTACTTACCCGCACACCCATCAGACCAGATCTAGTGTTGTGAATCATTTATGTTGTGACTCGCAAGATTGTGGAAAAACATGCCAAAACAATGAGCCACATAGCTCCTATCATGAACCTTATCATTGTTGATATAGAAATGAACCTCCTTGATGATAATGCGTTCATTTTGATCTATACATTCTATCTCATCCAAATCAAATTGTGCATGTCTATAGGTCACATGGAAAAATATTGCAACTTGGTCAGAATGATAATATTGGCTTTGGAGCTCTATTTGAGGAGAGAATGTATAGTTCCCCACAAAATATACAACTAAAAAAATACAACCAGGTGGAAATCAATTTTTGGAATCACGAAACTGTTTAGCTTGCCATCGTGCACCATGACAATATTGGATATGTGGATAAATCATAGATCAAAATCTATCCATGAACTGAGGGTATGGTAATTCACTCTCCTTCATTGCACTTTTTTTATTCTTGTCCTGTCTTTGTTTGGTATTTCTCATATTCAAATCTCTTCCACCGGACTGGTGTTGTAACATCAATATTATCAAATTGTAAAGGAAATCTAAGTAAATTTCCACAATCATTGCATTTATGTTTTATACATTGGACATTGAATTCATCTGAGTCATCCGACTTATCACATAAAATGGATTTCACAAATTTTGTTGTACTTCCAAGAACCATATCTAGATTAAGTACTGCCATAACCTTTTTATATGATTGTAAGTATAAGTGAAACTCAACATGATTTCAACAATAACATGTTTCACGAACCTTATTTATGCGTACAAAGCAAGGACGCAACATCTCAAACATTCTCTGACCTATTTTCACATTTGAAAATTCTTGTTTGAATGTTTCAAATAGTTCACTTTTTGTAGTATCAACAAAATGTTTTGGATGTGAAATCTTCATGCCAGTACCTTCATCTTTAATCTATATAGTGTCCCTTCTATTTGAAGAAACAAAAGAGTGATTGGTCTGAAATTCAATGACCCATCTTTTTACATCTTCACAAATTTTTTCTTTTCGAGGAACTCTACAAATCTGTACCCAATTATTTTCAATGTTCATATCCAACACATTTGTCTTCCTAATATATCTCTAAACAGTTCTTCAAGATACCTTGAGTAAATCAGAAACTGCTCAAACTCTATTTCTATTTTTCAATCTCTTACTTGAAATCATAGTCATCAATGCTCTTCTAGCAAAATTTGAATAAGATCCTCCATGATCTATCCTATTAACAACGTTCAATGCATCTTGCAAATTTTCAATTATTTTTTCTTTTACTTGACCTCCTTGTACAATTTTCCTATTATCAACACCCAACAACTCCAAAACTAGAGTCATTTTTCTTTTCTTGAATAGCTTTACAAACATTTTTGCTTTTCCCACCAAAGTTTTATCCTCAAAATATTCCTTCCACATATTTTTGACATGCAATTTAATAGTGCTTTCAGGTATCAGGTACTCTGGTGCAATTTGACTAACAAGTGACTCCTTATTCATCTCCATCAAATTTTGCATTGTAGGATAAATATGCATACCCTGACTACTACCAATATCCTCCCCTAGTTGAGTTGCACCCTTTTCAACATCAATAAGTTCTTCTTCAACATCGATAGGTTCTTCTTCAACATTGACAGGTTGCTCTTCGATAAGTTTTGTATGACCTTTCATTTGGTCATCCCTTTTACGATCATATTTCCTTTTTCTAGTCCTTTTATTTCCCATTTCTCAAATAGAAGCAAAAATTAAAAAACTTGCAAAGTCATGCTCCTCCGGTCACAAAATACCTTTGTAGCTTCTTCGAAAAAATATCTCCTAGCTTCAGAAACCCTTATATATTCTGAAGTAAGGATTTAAATTAGCAATTGATATTTATTTTTAAATAAAATAAATTTTATATATACCCTTTGAATTGAAAGGGTGGGTCGCCCATGCGACCGCTCACACGTTGCCAACCACTAGGTAGACTCAGTCGAGTTTGACTCGGCCCAGTCCTACACGGCCGAGTCTTCCTATGTGGGATGCCATGTTGGCAGTCAAACCTCCCAAAACACATGAAATCAATAAGTTTGCACTTCTACTAATTTTTTGTCTACTAAAACTAGAAAATGTCAAAAAACCAAAAATACCCTTTTCTAGATCTCGGAACTATGATTCTTGACATCTAAATTTTATATTGTTTTGACTACAAAACATTGAACAAATTTGTTAAAAACTACATGTAGGTTATTAAAGCTTTCAGAAGTCATTGATTCAGATAATATAAAATAATTCTAAATCAATTCAAAAAAAAAAAAAATCATAGATAACACTAGAGAAGAGAGTCATGTTCAATAGTATGTAATTTATTTGGTTTTTGGTATAGTTTTGATAGGGGAAAAATGGTGGGATATAAAAACTATTGATTTCAAGTAAGTTCGACTTTGAATACTTATAACGGGGAAACTATACATCAAAAACACTTCTTTATTTTTTTATGCACTAGCTATACATGACATCTAAAACATATTCTAAAATTGGAGGAAAAAATAATGTTTTACTTATAATGATTTGGCGAGAAGTAAACTCCCTGATTTACAGTATTTTTCACGAAATGAAAAATAGGCCTAAAATATTCAAAAATATATATTAATTTTGGTTCAATTTTTTTTAAAAAAATTATACACATGTAATTCATCCTATCTCACACATTTCATCATTTTACATCATCTTCAAATTCTCAACAGAAATGTTACTTTTATGCCCTTGAATTTTTACAGTTTTGGTGTTGTTAACATTTTCCTTTGTAAAAGGGTGACATATTATTGTGCTTTTACCCTAATGACAGCCTTCAAGACTCATATGTGATGACATGTAACTGGTTAAATATTAGATAATGTTAAGTTGAAGATAATGCAAGGCATTAAATTAGTTAATGATTTATATTGTCATTGATGTCAACTTGATATCATCTGTACGGTCATATATAAGATGTCAAAGACTTCAGAGAATCAATGGAACAAAGGTTATGCCTTCAGCGATGCATAAAAGTCAAGTTTTCACTAAGTGACAGATAACACTGATGGAGTGCACACCATCAGTAAAGAAAAAGAAGAAAAGTCACAGTGATACCCGACGAGCAGAAGATAGTGTTGCCCGATGAAGAAAACCACAGGATGCCCGATGAGCTAAAAATGGATTTTTTTGACGGATGGAGATCCTGAAGCTAACTGGAGTCACACCAATGAAACTAATAGTTTTAACCGACGAATAACTAAAGAGTTGACCGATGGAACAGGGGGTTCAGAAAATGTCAAAATATCCAGCTGACAAGAGCTAAAGATAGACTTAACTAGTTATTTTCTTTGTTTTATTCGACCAGAGTTAAGTGATTGATTTAAAGAAGATTTGTACAGTTGGCATGAAGATAACTAGGATACAAATTAGGAGTTATGCTTTAAATCAAATTGTTTGGATTGGTTTTTCACGCCAAGAATCAAAAATCAAGAATCAAGAAACAGTGAATATCATGTCTATATAAGAGACAAGCTTAATTCATCTTTTGTACCACATGAAAAGGGATAAAGGGGAGTGAATAGAAAGAAGATGCTGAAGAGAAATTGATGAAGAAAAACTTCATGTAGTAGTGATCAGTAAATTTGAAGAAGAGCTAAGGAATTCTATATTCACCAACGAACAGTGAGCACAGCATCACAGAGAAAAAAGTATGGAGTATAAAAGAATTGAATTGATACATTGATCAGAGAGCTAATGTACCTAAATAGATCTAAAAATTTGCAATTCAAGTTGCATTAGGAACAGGTCATTTTGTTATAGTTTAACCATTGAAGCATCAAGTGTCTTAACAGAGCAGGACTTAACAGTCTTCTATATATTGAGGTACATCCCAAGGAGTGCCAAAAAGGTTGATTCATGAAAGTAGCATTGGATATGCCCGATGCCTATTGACAGTCTAAGAGAGAGGCTGATTCAAGGATGACAGCATTAGATACTGATACTAAGTCACAACCTATATGTGTAAAATCCTCTAACAAGGTCACACCTAACAGTGTGTCTATAACCTTTAACAGGGTTGGATCTTAACATGGCTCACTTCAGAAGAGTGAAAATTTGGGGTACCGGTCCTAGTGGTTTTTTCCCTTAATAGGGTTTCCATGTTAAAAATTCATGTGTTATGTGTGTATGATTTATTTCTTTTTTGTTTTTTATCTGACATAGTTAACACTAGATTTATCAGTATACTCTACATATTTACTGTATTTTGGTAAATAGTTATACTTCCTATCGGTAATCAAGGATAATAAGGATAGACAAGGTAAATCAACAGACAGATAATCATTATAAGTATCTCATGGCATGCATCTTGTAGGGACATAATAATTTGAGGTTTATTTGATTGGTGGTTAGAATAAGGATAACTTTTTGAGGCCACTGATTCACCCCCCCCCCCCTCTCAG
>MU224960.1:858346-933363 GCA_018584345.1 Thuja plicata | reverse complement strand
CCGATGAACTTATTGATTATCCTTTTGTGTCTTCCACATCCATCCTTGGACCTCCTCCACCAATACTAAGGGCTTCACATTTTCCTTCCATCTTGGGTCCTTATGTCCCTTCACTTTCCCCTCCTAATTCTCCTAATTTTTCATCCATCTTGGGTCCTTACATCCCTCCATCTCCTATCTTTCCTCAAGATCAACATAGATGCATACCCTTGAATCGTTTTCATCCATCCACCCATCTAAACCAGTCATATTTTTCTTCTTTCGCCACAAGTCCCAAGTCTTTTGGAAGAAACTTGAATGTGCAATACAAGAAAAAGAAGCAATACAAGAATCCATATAAAAAATAAGATCACCATGTCTCCTCTAATCGACATGGGGGCATAAAGTCAAAACAGATATCTAAGAATAAAACTACAAGACAAGTATGGGTTCCAAAATCCATCATTGAAGATATTCTCTCTAAATCATCAAAAAGAAATAAAAAGCCTATGACTATATGGATTCCAAAGTCTCTCTTGAAAGAGTCTCATGTTAAGAAACAAGTGAATTTGACATTCAAGCTTCTAAAGGCTTCCACTTCATCTTCTTCCAAAAAAATTATTTCATTCCATGCGCCTAAACCGCAACCTCTGTTATACATTCACCATATTCCTTCACGTATTCCTTCATTCACATTTTCTCCATCCTCTCGCCGCCCTTCAAGGTGTGTATTGATGTTTATCTTTCCTTCCTTTCCATCTACCCTTTCACAATCCTTATATTCACTATCCTTCTATCTTCTACTCTTTTTTCTCATTTGTCTATTCCTCCTATCTTCCAACCTCACTCGCTTTGAATAAAACCTTATCCTCCATTTTTGTCTTTCATCTTCCTTTACCTATCAACATCTTTGAGCATATCATTTTGAATCCTTGGAATATCATGGTTTATCCTTTTAAGGAGCATTATCTAAAAAGCTTGCCTTCTTCTAAAAAATAAAAAATAAAAAATAAAAATAAAAATTCAAAAATTCAAAAAAAAAATTCAAAAAAAAAGAAAAAAAAATCAAAGAGAAATAATTTCATCTTATTGAGAAAACCACTCCCTTGTGGTGCCTTGGATAGGTACCATGATGAAAACCTAGCAATTAGGCATCATTCGTAGTTCTTCTACATCTTTCATCCATTTATGTATTCTCTCTTTGATCTTGACAATGTTGATCTATACACAAACATTTAGACTATCTTGTGAGATATCTTATGATGATCTTGCTTTCATTCCTTTCATTTTTTCATCTCTATCTTCCTCCATTCAATTTCCCCTATCATTATCCTTTTCCCCTTTGGTCTTTGTCTAATAAAAAAAAAGAAAAAAGAGTAAAACACGGTGCTATGAAGCCTCTTGACTTGTCTACTCCTTTGGACTGCATTCTTTCCTGCTCTCACATTATGCTTTTGTGACTTATCCTATGCTGACCTTTCATTCTTGTCCAAATGTCATTTACATAATATTTCTTTTCTTTTCCCTAGCTTGGGTACTCTTTAGGAGTTTGCCTTTGAGGATTCCTTCCCTTCATTCTCCTTCATTCTCCTTTCTTCCATCTCTTCCACAGCTTGCTAATCCCTCATGTCCTCCACCTTGCTAAGCATTGGGACTGCGCGATGTGATCTTGCTTAAGAGTTTGATGCCCATTCTGTCTGGGGGCATCCCTTTGTACATATTATTGATCCTAAAAAAATTCAAAAAAATGATATATTGGCAAAAATTCTAAAAATCAAAAATTGTTCTGAAAAAATGATCATCTTAGTGAAAACCTAGCAATATGTGCTTTGATGTATCTCAAAAAAATTATATATTCCAAAAATACAAAAAATTTAAAATTTAAAAAATTCAAAAAAATAGAAAAAGTGCCTTGGTGAAAACCTGAAAATAGGTGCCTTGGTAGCAAAAATTCAAAAAAATAGAAAAAGTGCCTTGGTGAAAACCTGTAAACAGGCACCTTGGTAGCAAAAATTCAAAAAAAAATTATAAAAATTTCTGAAAAAAAAAGGAAGAAAAAAATGAAAAAAATGAAAAATGAAAAAATTGTAATAAAATCCAAGTGGTGAAAACCTGGAAACAGGTGCTACTTGAGGCCTTTATACTCTTATTTCTTTGTGCATGTCTGCGACACTTGGTCTTTCTCCATCATGCCTTCACCTTGTTGCCTTGGTCTGGAATTGATCTTTGTCTTTGTCTAGGGGGCATAATTGTGTTACCTTCAGTCTCTTGGATGCGTTGATCTTTAGGACATCTCACCCAAATGGTGTTTTTCAATACCACCACAACTGTATTTTTCAATACAATCCCTGGCATCGAGTGTTTTTCAACACTTATCGGTTTGGTCTTCTCATTTTTGTCATGTGGTCTTACCTACTTGCAAGCATTCGATCCTTATCCTCGGAACTCAGTATCAGTTAACACACTTAAATTGTTAAACGCAACACTTAACGCTTGAGCTATGTCATGATCTTTTCTTTGTGTTCTGACTGTTATTGATTTTCGTTGAATGTCCTTGTCTAATAAGTCTCTCTGTGATGCATAGCTAGAAGACTTGGGGCATGGGGCATGTTTTTATTTGCTTCTTGCTTTATGCTTCACTGTTTTTGCACAACCGTTCTGCTGGTCATCCTGACCTTTATGCCTTGATGCGAGCATGGTTTTGCTATATTAAATTGGGTAAGCTAACATCATAGTCATCTTGACCTTTATGTCTTTGATGCTTATGTTAGAATCTTTCCACATTCCAATCTGATATAAATCACATTCATATCTTCATAGTTGCACTTGTGACTAGTGATGATTGTGTGATTTTTAGATGTCCATTAATAATGGCCCAATGATGAAAATAAGTTCCTTAACATTCTCTTATGAATGATGAACACAAAAGTCATATGTTACAGTTGCTCTATTGAAAGTACACCTTTGCATTTTCATGTAGCTTGCATTGTTAGACCTCATGTTAGTTTGCATTTTTAGGCTGCATTATGATTTTGAGAGGGTTTCCTTCATCTTTCTTGTGGACTTTTAATCAACTGTGGTCAGGTTTTGATCTTCATTTCCCTATCTTCTTTCATGATCTCAATCAAAATTTATATCTTAAACAGTTGATTAATTTTGGGGCATTCTCTTTTTTTTAAGGCAAATTCTCTTTCTTCTCTCTATTTCTTTCCACCTCTTCCAAACTTCTATCTTCCATTCTCTTTCACCCCACTTCTTCTTCTTCTTCTTCTTCTAATTCAACCTTGGGGCACAATCTTTCATGCTTGATGATCTACCTTTGTTCTTTGATCCTTATATCTTTCATCTTACATCAAGAACCTTAATCTTTAGTTCAATTTGATCAAATTTATCAATTTGTTGTTTCTCCTCTATTTCATTTCGATTTCAATCACAAGGGGGCAGTACCTATCAAACTTCAATCTTTAATTCAACTTTATCAATTATATTAGTCTTGCTTGAGATTCTTATCTCTGACATGTCAATTCCTTATGTTGGTGTTGATTTTTTCTTTTTCAATTGTGTTTATTTTGTCCTGATGTGTTCCCAAATCGATCACACGTCTGGGTTGTTTTGTGATCCCAAGTCAACCTCACACTTCAACGACATTCTTTGACTACATGTGTTTCCAAGTCGACCACACATTTGTCAAAGAGGGGCAAATGTATGTACCCTAAATGTATTCATCTTAATTAATTAAAGTAAATTTCTCCCTTTTAATTAAATAAAATTCCTCTTATTTAATTAAATTCAATTTCCACCATTTAATTAAATAAAATTCTTCTAATTTGTTTAATTGAAAGAAAACCCCTCTTTTAATTAAATAAATAAAAATCTCCACTTAAAGCACTTTATTTGTTGAAAAAGGAAATAAATTAAATTAAATTAAATAAAAATCCATTTTTCAACACATCTTCCTAAGTGGTAGGTTTTTGCCTCTTAATCTCAACCATTGATTATTTCTTTTTGCCTCTTAATCTCAATCCTTCACTTTTCTTTATAAGGAGACCTCTCCTCATTTTCAAGATATTAGGTTTTCATAGTATTGTTATGCTGCAGGTTTGGAGAGTAATTTTGGAGGAGGATTTGAGCATTTGAGCTTTTATATTGCAAATTCTCTCTTCTTGTCTTCTTCTTCTTGCATTTATGGCTACTCATGTTGTTTATTTTCGTAGATTAGATTTGCATATTTCTTTTCATAGATTAATCATGATTGTTTTTTATTACGATAAAAATAGGTTTTGAAGGGACCCCGAAACCCTTTAAAAAAAGAGAAGAGAGATAGATATGAAAACCCAATGAACATCAAGCTGCCCCAAGGAAAGAAGAAAGCTACAAAGGGACAACTCCCAGATTCAACAATAAGCACCTACTAAGAAAAAAACAAAAAAGACGCTGGAAGAGAAACAGAGAAAAAAAGCCACCAGCACCGAGATCAAGACATAGTCTTCAGGAAGCTCTCAGATTCCTCCAGCTGAGTCTACATTGTCTTAACATTGTCTTTTAGCTTCTGAATATCCTGGTCATCAACCTTCTGCTTCTTTTACCTAGTACGAGTGCCAGGTCCCATCTGTTGGGTAGGATCAGTAAGGTCAATGGTATCTTTTTTTCCTTCTAGCAATTTACTCAGAGAAATCAAGTTCTCCAGAGTAGACGTTATACCTATCTTCACCAAACTAAGCAGATGTTTTAACATTTCCTCATTCCCACTTATTTTCTTCTGGATAGGTATCATAGCTATCTCGATAGCTTTTTTAATTATTCATCAATATCAGAACCGTAATCAAACACACGGGAATTGGAATTATGAGGAAGCTCCTTTTTTAAAATAGACATAGTATCCTCGATCGTAGAGATCTTATTTTTCAATTTGATACATCTGTTCTTAAGCTCAACCAAATCACTCTGCACCCATTTGTCTAGATTATAACTATAGATGGATTTATTTTTAGCAATCTCAAGAGGGGTCATGATGATATTTCTTCTGACCTGTGAGTCCATCCTTCTGATATCTCTTTGAAGAGACTAGGGTTTTCTACCATGAAGGGTTCTCTCACTATCTTCTTCCTTGTTCTCCTTCTCAGAGCTGGGAGAATTGTGAGAATCAAAATTTTCCTCTCCCAGAACCCTAAAACTATTGTCCCCCGAGTTGTCTGCATTGCTATCAATAGGATTTGTATCAGTCTCTTTTTCTTTATTGACAACATTCTCAACCTCAATCTCAGTATTCTTGTTTCCTTCTGTATTAATAATCTCTAGAGAAGGGTTAAGCTTTTCCCTAATTTTCAGATTATCTTGACTTTCCTCAGGGCTGTCCTTGACATTATTGATTATAGGATCCTCTGAATCCTTCACCATAGGGGTCTGGGTAGTGGGATTAGGCTCAACATTATAATCCATCTGAATATTCTTGTCAACCTCAATCTCAGTTTCCTGGGGGATAAGCTTCGCACTGTCGAGTTCCTGGAGGATAGGACTAGTAGAGGGTTCCAGGACATTCTTATCAGGAACAGAGGCATCACTAGGGTGCTCATCATTCTTCGGCCCTACCATAGGCTTAGAGGAAGATGACTCAGAGGGAAAAAAATCTTTCTTAGATTTAGGATTCTTTGATAGAGATCTGACATTCTTCCTTTTTTTAATCTGGGTAGGGATAGGGTCAGGAATGTGGTCTCTAGCATAATCAGCTATAAGGCGGATAAGCCCTACATGGAGGATAGGGAAATTCTTCACTCTATAGTCAGTTATACTCTGGTTAAGCAAACAAAGGAGAAAATAGGGAAAAGAAATGCGGATTTCATGTCCGAAGTGATTAACTAGGGCAAAATGATAATTGTAGACCCTAGAGAATCTCCCCTCGAGAGTGAAGTATTCCATTATAACTTTGATAACAGAACCACAAATTTTATCAATATTTTCCATATCAACATAGTAGTTCTTACCTTTCACCAGAAGAGCCCTCTCCTCATCAGTAATAGGAAATTAATCATGCATTGTTACCATTTATATTAATTTCCTTTTATGCATTAGTATCATATAGAGTAGATCTCATTTTCATGCATTTGAATCTCTCATTCCATGGTGTACTTGCATAGGCACTAACTAGGTCAAATATGAGGGCCTCCATTTCACACCTTTCCACTCCATGACTAGAGAGCTATGGATTGATATTTGAGGCCTCATTCTTGAGAAACCTTGGATGGAATGATTCATAGAAGTGTGACACATTTTCATCACACACACATTAGACCAGATATTGCACATGCAGTGGGAATTGTTGCTTGATTTTTTGCTAACCCCAGGGAATCACATATGACTGTTGTAAAAAGAATTCTAAGATGTCTGAAGAATACTGAGGAATTTAGCTTATGTTATAGAAGAGAAGGGAAATTTGAACTTAAGGTGTTTACCGATGCTGATTGGGTTGGAAATCTTGATGACCGAAAGAGCACAACTAGAGGAGCATTCTTTATAGGTGACAGACTTGTCACATGGATTAGTAAGAAGCGAGGATGCATCTCTCAGTCTACTACAGAAGCAAAGTATGTTGTTTCTGTTGCAAATTGCTCAAATATTACATAGATCAAACAGTTGCTAGAAGGTATGCATATGAACATCTTAGAACCAGTGAATATCTATTGTGATAACACCAGTGCAATAAACATTTTCAAGAATCTAGTCATGCATGCAAAAATTAAACACATTGAAATCAAGTATCATTACTTAAGAGAATAGGTTCAAGAAAAAGAGGTGATACTTGAATATGTACAATCCAAAGAATAATTGGCTAATATCTTCACCAAGCCACTGCCCAATGATACATTTGAATACTTGAGAAAGAGACTAGGGGTCAAACCCTTGTCTACCAGTCAGTAAAATGAATGAAGGCTGCATCATCCTACATATTCTCAAAATATCATTCATGTTGATGCAAGCAAAAAGGATGAAATTCAAAACTACATCTATATACAATAGGTATATATCAGACCTGAGCACCAAAACATATTGATGTATTGCTGATGGATAAGGAAAATTCAAGGAATATATTATGGATGGAAAGAAAATACCACTTGACATTAATGTCAGATATCTGTAAGATATTTTTTTCGCATTTTTGTCAAAGGGAGAGATTTTATCCATATTATCATAGTCTTTAAAAAAAAAAAAGATTATCCATTATGATATTACTCCAACAGTGAGAGATCATATCCATAGGGAGAGAATTTGTATGAAGGAGTTAATACAAAAGAAGAGTTGCTGACAAGAGAGAAAGACATAAAATGTGAAGAAAAATCAAAGGAGAGATGTTGACACAAGGAAAGGATGCAACACATCAGAACAAGAAACACAGAGAGCTGCAAGAATCAAATCTAAGCTAAAATAGAGCTTACCGGCGGTCAGACATTTTTATTCGTTATCAAAACAAACTGTTTGGTAGTTTGATGAATCTCAACAATTGTATTTCATATTTTATTAGAAATAGTATAGTGTGATAATATAAGTTTGTTCCATCAATGCCAAAGGGAGAGATTGATGACATGTAACTGATTAAATGTTTGATAATGTTAAGTTGAAGATAATGCAAGGCATTAAACCAATTAATAAGTTGTATTGTCATTGATGTCAACTTGATATCATCTGTATGGTCATATATAAGATGCCAAAGATTTCAAAGAATCAATGGAACAAAGGTTATGCTTTCAGCAATGCATAAAAGTCAAGTAGTCACAAAGTGACAGATAACACCGACAGAGTGCACACCATCGGTAAAGGCAAAGAGGAAAAGTTGAAGTGATACTCAATGAGTAGAAGACAGTGTTTCTCGATGAAGCAAACCACAGGATGCCCAACAAGCTGAAAATAGAGTTGCCCGATGGACAAAGATTCTGAAGCTAACTAGAGTCACACCGATGGAGCTGGTAGTTGTAACTGATGACTAACTGAAGAGTTAACTGATAGAACAGAGGGTTCAGAAAATGACAAAATATCTAGTTGGCAAGAGCTAAAGATAGACTTAAATGGTTATTTTCTTTGTTTTATTTGACCAGAGTTAAGTGATTAATTTAAAGAAGATTTGTATAGTTGGCATGAAGATAACTATGAGACAAATCAAGAGTTATGCTTTAAATCAAATTGGCTGGATTGTTTTTTCACGCCAAGAATCAAGAATCAAGAAATAGTAAATATCATGTCTATATAAGAGACAAGCTTAATTCATCTTTTGTATCACATGAAAAGGGATTAAGGGGAGTGAATAGAAAGAGGATGCTGAAGAGAAACTGATGAAGAACAACTTCATGTAGTACTAATAAATCAAGCTAAAGGAGAGCTAAGGAATTCTGTAGACACTGATGAACAGTGAGCACAACATCACAGAGCAGAAAGTATGGATCACAAAAGAATTGAATTGATACATAGATCAGAGAGGTAATGTACTTAAATAGATCTGAAAATCTGCAATTCAAGTTGCATTAGAAACAGGTCATTTTGTTTCAGTTTAACCATTGAATCATCAAGTCTCTTAATAGAGAAGGACTTAATAGTATTCTATATATTGAGGTACATCCCAAGGAGTGCCAAAAAGGTTGATTCATGAAAGTAGCATTGGATATGCCTGATGCCTATTGACGGTCTAAGAGAGAGGCTGATTCAAGGATGACAGCATTAGATGCCCGATACTAAGTGAACACCTATATGTGTAAAATTCTCTAACAAGGTCACACCTAACAGTGTGTTTGTAACCTTTAACAGGGTTGGCTCTTAACAGGGCTCACTTCAAAAGAGTGAAAATTTGGGTTACCGGTCCCAGTGGTTTTTTCCCTTAATAGGGTTTCCATGTTAAAAATTCATGTGTTATGTGTATATGATTCATTTATTTATTGTTTTTTATCTGACATAGTTAACACTGGATTTATGGGTATACTCTGCATATTTACTATATTTCGGTAAATAGTTATACTGCCTATCGGTAATCAAGGAGAATAGGGACAGACAAGATAAACTAACAGACAGATAATTATTATAAGTATCTCATGGCATGCATCTTGTAGGGACATAATAATCTGAGGTTTATTTGATTGGTGGTTAGAATAAGGATAAGATTTTGAGGCCACTAATTCACCCCTCTCAGTTATTACTAACAATATGGACTAACAATTGTATCAAAGTCTCCTCTCAAAATTTCTTCTTTAGCCTTCTGAACATTGTGATCTCTACCGTAGGTCACAATAAGCTTATCCCACATTTATTTTTCACTAGTACATCCATAAATATCATCATATTCTTGGTTGGTAAGTGTAGAAGCGATTTCAATCATGACTTATATGTGCTCATGCTTCTGTATTTTCTCAGTGAATTTCAAAGGTGCAGTTGTAGGTGCAACATATGCATTATCAAGAAAATGAATTTGATACTCTCTTATACTAGATACATGCAATCTCATTCTACTTTTCCATGTAGATAAATTGTCTCTATTCAGCTTAGGTGCATCCCTCTTATACATCTTTAGATCTTTAACTCAAGTCCATTTAAAATTTAGACTTCATAGTAACTAGCTCTGATAACAATTGTTGGTCCACTGAGAGGGGGGAATGAAACAAAATCAAACTTTAATACTTAAAACTAAACTCTCAAAATCACTTGGTAGAACTGAATGCACTAAACAACAAACTCACCAAAGTAACTAAGATCATAAACAATAACTCATCTTAGAAATATATGACAATCATTCAAACACTTGAAACACTAGAGTTAATGAGGAACCCCAATAAGGGAAAAACCTCTGTGGGAATTGTGATCCACAATACAAATGTACCCTTCTGAAGTATGCTCGGTTAAAAGCTTATCCTATTAAAGATTACAAACACATTTGCTAAATGTGACTCTATTAGGGGATTTAACTTAGATCTGTTAAGATATTCACTCTGTTAAAAGTGACCTTGCTAGAGGACTTTAAAAACTCTAATAGAATGTCACCTACTTCTAGGATTTACAAATAGGATGGTTAAATCCACTCGGTTAAGATATTTTCACTATTACAAATGCTAATAAGAAACAATATAAAATTTGATCTGTAAACATAGAAACTACCTTTGCTTGTGTCAAATAATTTATGCTCAAATGAATATTAGCATCACATACTTCATTTGTCTCTGCTCTAGACTGTAGATTTTCCACTTTCTGGTTCTCTGCTTTTATTAGTAACTCTTCTCTCTAGCTTCTTCTTCTTCTAAATTCAACTCACCAGCATCTCTCACTTCCTTAGTTCTTCATCTCTTAAATAGACATCATTTTGCCTCTTAATCTCCTTGATTATATTTTCCTTCAATTGTGCTCATCCATTTGATCATCTTCTTCATAAATCTCATCTCAGTAAACCATTCTCTTTTACCTCATAACTTGAACTTATTTTATTGGAACTCAAACAATTAGGTTTAACTGCTTAATCTTTGCGTTAGATCTCCTCATTAAATTTTCATGTCCATATATATTCTAAAAAACTTCCTTCATTCTTATCAACATCGAGATCATCATAAATTTGCATTAAATTTGATCTTATCATCACTTAAAATCAATATCATGTACTCGGTAAACTTGTTTTGTAACTCGGTAATTGATTTCCCTTTTTGCTTGATGTCTAACATATTCTTGATGCTCGGTATCTATTACCAACTAACACAACTCTATATTGATTGACTCAATCTAGCCTGGTAGATTAAGTATTTTTAGTCATGACTTAACTCTTTGCAATCTCTAATATAATCAATCAAATGTACTGACTTGATAGCATAAAATATATAGTAGCAAACAACTATATAACATTACTTCATCATTGTCTGATCTATATTTGTCACCCATTTAAATTCTCCATCTTAAGATATGGTAACATAATAAAATATGTAATAAATTGCTTGACACCAATTAAAAACTGACAATTGATCTAACTATTTCTACAATCCTTGTATACTTGCTATCACGCGGTCTTCATCATCTCCATTAGATCTTCATGAGTTGGTTAATAGTAAGATTTCTTTTGTACTTTGTAATAGAGGGTCTGGTAGAGTTGCTTGTAGTGTTACCTATACAATGACCTGTTCATGACTTTGTTGGTCCTCTGTAGTCTTCTTTGTGTTAACTTTATCATCTTCTCTTCCAATAGAGACCTGTGCTAAAGCTTCTTGTTGCTCAGTTGACTTCTCAAGTTCTTCAGTGATGTCCTCAATAGTAATTGCATTTGTGTGTGCTAACATATCAGTTGTATTTGGTGCATTGTCGATTAGGTCATTTAGAGTAATAGTATTATCAACATTTTAGGGGTCTTCCTCTGAATAGGCTTGATTTTTCTCTTCATTCATTACTTTCTTCTATAATTCAATTATATCTTGTTCTAATATATATTCCTCATTTTCTAGAACTATATTTATTAATGTCTTCTTTCTAAACTTTGTCTTGTACTTATACATGTATACTTGTACGTCATTCTCTGATAACTTTGGTAATAGATTATTCAATATATTTTTTCTCAGTTCCTCAACTCTATGATAGTCTGAATCTCATCTTATCAATCATTTTTCATACAATTCTCTTGGAACATTATCCTTCACATCTCTAGGATATTTATTATACTTTAGAAAATGTTTAACAATAGTGTCTTCTATCAATTTATTGTCATCCTCTAACAATTTTGCAATGACAATGGGATTGATTCTACCAACTAATCATGTCTTAGTTATGTACTCTATCATTTCAATAGGGTTCATGGGAATCTTGAATTGTTTTCTACCTAATCGCTTTCCCCATGTCATGATTTCTTTCTCTGATTTAGTATCCTCTTCATTTGTATCACTTTTCTTCAAATTAGTAGGGGGAATATTTTTCTGACTCCTGGTGCTTCTTCTCTTAGATACTTGAGGTTTTGATTGCCTCTTTTTAGGAACTTTCCTTTTCAGTATATCCTCAATATATTTTTCTCCTTTATCGATAGTTGTTGGTGTAGTCATTTCTACTTCCACTTCCCAAACTTCACTATCCTTAATCTCTTGAATAGCTGGTAGGGCCCATATCTCTGTAGATTTTTCTTCATACTTTATCCTTTTCCTCTTAACTTGTGTGGAGGGAAGCTCCAGGGGCTTCACTTGTGGTTTCTCCTCTATCTCCTCTAGTTGTGTACTACTTTCACCTTCACCTCTTACATACTTAGCTGTCAAAATCTTTAACATTTATTCTCTCTTCTTCACAATCTTAGGTTTCCCTATATCTAATATGATCCTTTTATAAGCTTCCTCATATTTACCAAATCATTTGACCATTGTATCCTTTGGTTGATTCAAAATGTATTCAGCACATCCAATAATAATTTTTTCTATAACTTCATATCTGAATGCTCCAACCCAAGATGTCCATGGTTTCGTAGGTTGGATTCTACATGTGGCAGTTTTTACAAGAAAACAAATAGAACCTCTATAATTTTCTACTACCTATGGGGGTATTCGATAGTGTTCTTGCATTTTAATTTGAAATTATTTGAAATATCCCCACATAATCTTATTAAACTCATCTCCTAATTGCTCAATATAATCATTGATTTGATAAACTATTGGTCTCTCTATGCTCCAATTCACTTCACCTATTCCGTGAAATAAATTCTTAACATAAAAATATAAAAAAACAAGTAGTGATCTAGACTTAACCTCTTGTTTTTAATCTTTCTTCAATCATTTCATGTTGACAAATAACTGTGTTCACACCATATCTGACAAATCATATTTTTTTCCTAATTTGGCTATCTTGTAGGATGCATACACAATGCTACCTAGTACGTTGTTTGGCCAGCTTGACTAGTAGACTTTATAACCAATGATCATTGTTGCAAATAACATTTCTAGGTCCTTGACCTTGTCTACTCTCATTTCTCTTCCATCCTTATATGTTTTTGTTATTTTCCTCACCTCGTCCATCTTACTTACACATAGAGTAGATTCATTTCCTTTAGCTAGTAAGCTAGTGAACATCTGAATTAGGTCTTTTTTTATATTGAATGGATTGTCCCCATCTAACCATAAAAATTCCTCATGCACGCGGCTCAAAACATATCTAATCCAATCTTCATTTAAAACTTTGGGCATGAATACCATGTGTGTTAAACCTTTTAACTCCAAATGCTTATGCTCATCCTTCAACACTTTGTTTTCACATAATTCATCTTAGTATATCTTCTTAATCTCTACATCACCCAATTCAACAATTTTTCTATGAATAAATGTTCTAATGTCTTCAATCAACATTACCCTCTGTGGTAATTTTGATAGGGCTCCAGTGATGTCCTTTTCTATTTTCTTCAGGGAGCACAACTTAAACTCAGGTGTTGGCTCATCCTTTATACTAATGACTACTGTGGTTTCAATTCTTTCTTCCATCTTGTTCTACAAACTGCACTTGATCTTCAAAAATTCAAACGTCTGCTAAGCCTCTCATTAGGGATTTTCTACAACTCGACTAGATAGGGCACAAAAGTACTCTTGATCACTTCTACAATAATTTCTTACTGATAACACTTCACAATAGATTACTCTTGGTTCTTATATTTTTCTCAAATGATTTCTTCACAAAAGTAGGGTAGCAAATGAAAAGTGTCAACATGTATTTATTAACCAAAAAGTCCTAGAATGGCTATTGTGATAATAAATGCTTTCAATAGTAACTTTTCTACCATTAATCATTCCTTCTATCCATTAACTAGACTTTTTCACTAATAATTGTATATCTTCAAAATGATAAAACAATAATGTCTACTACTAACGAATTTTTGTATGAGTTCTACTACATCTTTTCATGCTAATATAAGATTCAATCATGACCTTTTTGTAAGGAACAAATGGATTTGACAATTTCTTTTAGGTCCCTGAGAAAAACTTACTTGCTTATTTTGATGATGAATCCTCCAGACTTGAGGTTGGTGGGTTGTTTTTTTCTCATTGATTTCTTCCTTCTTGACCCAAATCTTCTTCATGTCATTCTTCACCTGTTCTTGATTTTCTATTGTTTTTTCCTTTTTTTTTCATTTATGGCTTGTCGGTACCAACAATTTTGTGTTATATGTCCATACTTATGAAAAATGAACCATACCATTCCTATTGATCTCCAAGGTCCTAAATTTCTTCTTGGATCTCTCATTCTACAGTGTTCATCTTTATGTCCATCTCGACTACATGTGTAATAGTAACCTGTAAATCTTCCTTCTGATGATATGTTATTAGATCTTGATCTGCATTCTTTTGCCTTATGTCAAAACTTATTACAATTATAGCAATGTCCATAAAAGTGTGAACCTATTGGAATGTTTATTGATATGCTTCTACAAACATTTTATGTATGACCAAGCTTTCTATAGTTGTAGCATGTAGGTTTAGTAGGTTTCTTACCATGTGAGCTGATAAGCTCCTTTTCTTCTAGTGATAGATTCTCTAATGCCAATTTTGATGATTCACCAATTTCAAATTTGATGTCACTGATATATCCTAGGTCGGTTTTGTCTCTTTTTCTTATAGGATTTTTCAATTTTTCATCCACCTTTTGCATGCTTATCTCAAACCTAGTGAGTCTTTCATTAACCTCTTTCTCAACTTTCAAATATTTCTTCAAAGTTTCAACTTCCTTTCTCAGATTTTCATTCTCAGTAAGTATCACCTCATTTTCTTCATTTTTACCATTTAGAAATGCATTCAATGTGTTGTTCTCCTATTGTAACCTCTAAATAATAGCATCCTTATCTTTCATAGATTTCTCAAGATTTTTTTTTCAGTTTCAAGGTCTTTTTGGGTATCTTTTTTTGTTCTCATCTTTTCCAATACTTCAGTCATTCTTATGACTTGAATTTCAAGTTCCTTTTGGGCTATAGTTGGATATTCCTCTAGGGAAATGTTCCTTTCCAAAAATTCCTCAATTTTTACATCGTCTTCTTCTGTATTTGTACTATTTTTGATAGCTCTTCAATATTATCTAGGCTTATCTGCAATTTTTATGACAGTTTCTTCCTTTTGGCAAATGACTCTTTCAACTTCTTCTTTATATCTTCAATTTGTGCCAAGGATTCTTCCATGTGCTTCTCTCTCCTATACCTCTCCATACTCCAAGATCTACTCTCAAGCTATTAAACTTTCCCTCTAGAGAACTTAGCTTTGATACCAATTGTTAATTGGAAATATTAGATACTAAGAAGGAAGGAATCATTACTAACACACTTCTATCACTTTTGCACTTGATTAAACTTTAATCCATTAAACATCAACCGATAGTCACATTAACTACTAGTTTTCATATTATTACTGATATGTTGTAACTTAAAAACATAAAGTAAATGACAGTAACAAATAAATAGATTCAAAAGCTCGTAACACAGATTGTTGGTCACGTAGAAACCCTTAGTTAGAGGGAAGAATTGCGGTGGGGATGGTCCCCACAACTCTTCACTACAAAAATTTTTTTGCATGTTAGGGCTTACAATATGTCACCTTCTGAGTGACTCACCTGATTATGAGTGACTGATACATTGTTAAGTGTATCTATAGTCCTATTGAAAATACTCTTCTAAGATATTTAAGCTTTCTTGTATGACATTCACCCTGTTAAAGGATTTACAAAAAACTCATACAAATGAAATTATTAGTCCTATTAGAGACTACCTGTTTAAGGGATTTACAATACCTTGTAGAAATTTTTTGGATTCTTCACAAGATAGTAATTGACCTGTATGAGCTTCCTTCCAAAGCTTGTCAGATCCCTTATGCTCAAAATCTTTGTTCACTATTCTTCTCTACTTTTGAATCGCTTCTCTGTTCAATTTATCCTTGTAACTTCTTCTTAGAAAAAACTCTTCATAATCTATTCCTTAATATTTTTATCTTTGAATCTCCTTCACTCATCCTTCAATCCTGCCATTTGATCTTAAGGTTAATCAAAAAATTAATCTCGATCTTTCCATAAAATGTTTTCGTGTTCTTCCTTCTTGTCAGTTTCTTCAAGATTTTCCTTATGACTGATAGTTGTCAACTTCTGATACTTGACCTCATTATTCCAATAAATATTCCTTATGACCAATAGTAATTAGTTTTCTATTTGACATCAATGAAAAAACTTATCATAATATCATTAATTTCCAACACCAAACATCAAGATGACTATGATAGGAGAAGATTGTGTTCTTGATGTGAAGCAAAAAGAAGAGGCATAAAATGATAATACAGATGATCAAATAGATGATAGGTCAAAGAAAAAAGATGTAGATGCAGACAAAAGTAAAGCTGAGACAAAGAGGACAATAGATAACAATTAGGTAATGAATGAAGAGATCAAAAAGGGAGAAGATACAAAAGGTCTTGAGGATAAAATTGAGATTAAGTGGAGGCAAGAGACACTACAGAGGTAGTGGTTGATTTCTTTAAAGAGGATAGTACTAACTTGGAAGACATGTAGATCACCGAAGGTCCAATTCAGTTGGAAAATCTTAGTCTAGTATAGTTGATGGGACTATCTTCACTTTCTCACGCCAAAGAAAGAAAGAAGATTCTAAGAACACATAAGTGTATCATATGAAATGGTGAGAAATGATATGGAGGAAGATCACTCACCAAATCAAATGTGTTTCTTGTATTTCTAGTCTAGTAGTCTGCCAGAAAGTTTTTTGAAATCCGTAGCCACTTCCATGCTAAAGAGTTGAAAATCTTTCTTAGAGTTGTCAAAATACCTCTGCAAATAATTGTCTTTCAGTCAAAAACCCATAAAAATGAAAGAAACCCTGAGTTCTATGTCATACTTTGTTTAAAAATGGCTAAAACCCTAAGCCCTAGGTAAAAATTCCATGCATATCCAAGAATAACCCTAAGTGCATCAAAATCCTTTCTATTTCATTGTTACTTTTTCTGAAAAATGAATCACTGAAGTCATGTGTTTAAAAGTAGGTCACTAAGTCTCTTAAGGTGCAGAGAATATTCCATTTAATCATGAGACTTAGCAAAAATGCCTTGTCACATTATCTCCCTAGGAAATGAATATACCTCAAAGGATCATGAGACTTAGCACAGACCGTCCATCTCTTGTTTGATCAAACGATGGTCAGGAAGTCTCCTGATAAACCATACAGTAAGAAAATAATTCGGCAACTCTGAGTTCCTTTAGTCAGGGAGTCTCTTGAGAAAACTTGAGTTAAAAACAATTTCAAATTCATGTTGTCACTGGGTTGCAAGAAAAATTAAAGGTTAACTTAAAAGTCATGATACTTAGTGACAACCATCAGATGGGAGAAGATCCAACAGTTGGAATCAAGTCACTAAGAAAGTTTGAAAAGTCGAAAAAGATTCAGTGATTAGGAGACAAATGGATGACAAAGAGACATGTGTTCAAATCTGCAATAGTCATGTAGTCTCTGAGAAAAATTGCAAGTACAAGATAGATCTGGAGACTTAGAGATAAGTTTGTAAAGCTATATTCACTGAGTCTTGTAATAAATTAGGGTTTTCTTCAAAGATTACGAGACAAAGTGACAACCGTCAGATGCAGATAAACGAAGATCAACGGTAGTTGGGGTATCTCTAGATAAAAGTTATAAATATGAAATTATTCAGAAACTACAAGATAAAGCTTTATTCATGTTGTCTCTAAATAAACAATGATTTAAATCGTGGTCATGACATCTTGATAGATAACTGAAGTTAACGATAACTCTTCACGACAACAAGACTACACAGTTGTCAAGTCTCGGTAAGAAACTAAAGTTAAAGGAAAGATTCAGTGATAAGGAGACAATGCATTCACAAGGTCGCTAATAAGAAAACTAGAGTTAGAACGAGGCCATTTCTTTAGTGCCAAGGTGTACAATTGCCAGCCAATAAGAGTGAAGGATTTATGAAAATTGTATTAAAGAATAGTTGAGTTGTATTTGAGGAGCCAATGAGATCAAATTTTGATCTATTTTCAAATAAAATAAGGATTTTATATGATAAGCACTCATTCAAATGTGATTTCCTATCACTTTCAAAGGCTACAGATAGAATATAAATTGATTTCACAGCATGAGGAATTAAAGATAGAAGTGATTGAATGGAAGTTATGTGATCTGTGTATTGATGATTTTGAGATAAATAGAGCTTACTGTTAATCATTGTATTTTACCAAGGGTTTTATTATTTTCAAAAAGAAAATTTTCTAAGCAATTAGTGTGTGCAGAAAACATATCATTTCAGATTTGTAGAGTGAAATATGTAGGTTTTTAGTCCAAAATTTTAGGAATTTGAGTGGTGATCAGTGCTCCATAGTGTATTCAGCAACTTACAGTTGGAATGAAGTGTTCTGGGATAGATTTGTTTCAATATCAGTAAAGATTAAAGTATAAACAGAACAAGAGACAAGATGAGTCAAGCAATGAGAATAGCTTCTACCAGCAGGAAAGGTGGGGATGCAGATGATGACATGAAAGGAAAAAAAAATTACTCAAAGGAATTCATCACTTTATTGCCTGGGTCAACACAGAATAGAAAGGTAAATGCTAATAACCTTCTGGATTATATGTCATGCATTAGGGATGCAAATACTCTAGGTTCTTCTGGTTATTAATTGTTTAATTACTTTTTTCAAGAATAGTGATGAACCTCTGCCAATTTCAAACCCCTGGACTTATGGACTAGCTAGGTTAGTGGTCCCAGATATATTTATTGATGTTGATTTCATTTTAGAGCTAGCTAGTAGATATGATGTCTTGTCTAAAACCGTTAAGAGGGAGGATGGAAAAGCCCTCGTAACCCTAGATAGAAATTCTTTTATGAAGGCATTCAGTGTATATGCTCCCATGTCTATAGAGATAGATTTGAAAGATTTAGAAAATAGATACACTAGGGAGTATGGTGTTGCATAAATATTGATTCAGGAGAATCATGTGCCCAGAAGGATGAAGAATTTTATTGCACCTATCCCTGGAACAACTCCCTATTTCTACAAAGACCTAAATTTTTATATGAAGTACATATCATATGCATTTTGCAGAGTTTTAGGAGTGGATGGAGGGCCCGAGAGAATAACCTCTAGTATTCTTATGATTTTCCTAAAATTTCAAAGCCCTCGTGTTAGTTCAAGTTA
Source organism: Thuja plicata (assembly GCA_018584345.1). NCBI lineage: Eukaryota > Viridiplantae > Streptophyta > Pinopsida > Cupressales > Cupressaceae > Thuja > Thuja plicata. The sequence continues at coordinate 914,220 of MU224960.1, read as the reverse complement.
TGACTAAATCCCATACATTATTGATAGTATGCACCAAGGGTTTGTAGATATCTAGAACAAGGTGAAAAACCCTATGTTCATGCATTATTCCATATTAATGCATTTGATTTTTTATTTCAATTTCCCCATCATGGATTGCCATAATCTAAGGCCACAAAGGTTTCATCATAATCAAGCCAGCCCGGTACAATTTTGGTTAAGGGTTTGGAACTATATAGCCAGAGAAAATGAGTTCCGTGCTTTTCAGAATTGGATGGTATATCCAGTCAGAATTTTAGGAGTAAACAAAACTAGATTGCCAGTGAAGGTGATGTAGTTATTGAGACGGTGCCAATTTGTTGAGAAATCGACAGGAGACCACAATTGGGGGGAATTTTACTTTGAGAAGAATTATACGAGGATTAGGGTCTATGGTTGCACTTACCCACCCTATGTTCTCCCATAGAATGTGCTACCTAGGATTGCAACTATGGATTTCATCAGATAGTTGATATTAACAGACAGAGAGCATCTTTCCCCTCATAGAAAGGGTACATTTACCCCTAGGCAATTCAAGATATATGATTTCACAATTGGTAAGAGGGTTATAGATCAAGTAAATAACTGGTTGAATCATTATAGGATGAATGCAGCCCTGTGTAGGTATATTGACACAAAGGGTTTCATAATGACTGCCAAGAAACACTTAACACCAATAATTCCAAATGATAGAGAGCATGAACAATGCATGGAAAAAGACCTCATCAGAAACAGGTTGGAGGATGAGGAAATCAATCAGAGATCAAATACATTTAATGATTTAATGGATTTGGAGAGACATGTGAAGAGGAAAGGAGTTTCTTTTGGGGTATTTTCCCCAGATTCACCATATCTAGCAAGACTTGATGCTATGATTGATTCTTATAATGTTTTGTGTGAAAAACTTGAGGATATCATTGTGGAATTGGATAAAGGAAAAAAAAGGAGCACTCCTCATCTAAGTATGAGGATGATAGTGATGATGACCTTTTAGTTCATAGCCCCCCTCCAATGGACCAGCCACATGATATAGAATTGGCAGTAGAAGGAGAAAATGTAATTGACCTAACAAAGGTCCCTGAGATTGAAGTCACTAATGAGCCCCCATTGAAGAAACAAAGAATAGAAATAGGGGATCCATATCATGAGAGGAAGAGAGAAAATAAAAATGATATGATTGGTGCTCTTTTCATCGGTAATAGACCCTATGATCATCAACTTAGGAAGTTGATAAGACAAGGAAAAAAGTTGTAGACAGATGAGGAAGATGAAATATAATTGCCTCTTAGAACATGTACAGATGAGAGATAACTGCATCAAGAGCAATTCATAAATGATGATAAATTCATCAAGACCCATGAATTCAAGGAATTCCTTAGATGGAATAAACAACAGCAAGTGGGTAAACAATTACAGTTAGCAGGAGGCAAGCCAGTGACAAGTGAAGCCTTACAGGTTATACAAGAATATGATCTTGAGTTGGAAAACATGACTCCAGAGGAAGCAAGGAAACTAGTAAAATCTAGTCATACGTTATTGGTAGAAGGATGGGACTCAACCTCAGCCTTCTTAATTGACTAGATAAGGAAACAACCTGATGTCAAGCTATCATCAAAAATATAGGTTAGGGAGATGATAATAGGATTTGGATACAATCCAAAATCCCAGGCTCTAGCAATGTGGAATTTAGCTCCAAAAGATCAGAAGCCATCCTTGCTAAACATACAAGAGAAAATGGAAGGCAATAAGATCATTTGGTCTTTCCAAAACATAGGAGACTTGGAAATTTCTCAAGTTCTCACCCATTTTGCATAATTGAATCTAGCAAAGACTATGCAAATATCTGACAGATACAAGAACTTGGTTGATGAGACAAGTCTTATTGTAAAGGACATGGAGATGTGCTTAATAAAGATTAATTCTTTAGAAAATTTAGTGGCAGAAGTAACTAAGAAAATACAAGAGATGTTAGAGTCTAACCCTCCTGAACCCAAGGAAATTGCAGAGAATGAGGTACAAATAGAGGAAACAAGGGAAACCCAAGTAGAAACAGAGCATAGAGAAGATGGAAAGAATTGTGTGGCTTTGGAAGCCTTTATCAATACCTTACAACATAGGGTGAACACCTTGAAGAATAAATGTGATTTGGTGCATGGAGCATATAGTAAACTACCTGAACTACAAGTAGAGGCAGCTAATTATGTGTCTATTTTGAGCCAATACTATGGTACTTGGTCAGTAAGGACAAGTATTTTTGAAAGGCTAGCAGCTCTATAGACATTATAGGAAAACATACCAGAGGTAGTCTTACAAGTCAGAGATGAGATAGAACAGATTGGGGTGATCTTAGCTTTCTTCAAAGGCAAGGAAAATGAAATAGAAGCTAGGCTTAATTTGTTCAGTATTGATTTTAATAAGTTTGTTCCTATGATCAGATCAGAGGATAATCAGATAAAGATATTGGATGTGTGGAGAAATGAATTTAATTCAATACTTCCTAATAAAGAGGCATTCATTTTTGACACTAAGGAGCTAGACATGGAAAGGTTCAATGTAACCTTAGATCAAGCAATAAAGGTTGAATCTTATTTCAATAAATTCATTACAGATGTCAAGAGTATAATAGATGCTCGGTGGGAGAGGAAAAAAACACAAATTGAAAGCATTTGGAGCTTTAATTGGCCAAAATAATATGATGTAGCAGCATGGTATGCACTCACAACTCCCAAGAAGAAAAATCATGCTATAATTGACATTGACATCATGGACAAAGAGTGAAAGGACATCTGGCACCTACTCTTTGAGCACAGGAAGGATAGTCATTTACAAGGACTAATGTATGTTAGCCTGTATTGGTGGTCATTAATCCTCACAATAAATATCAAAGGCTATCCTAAACACATACAGACAAAGGTGCCAAATATCATAAGAGAAAGACAAGATCAGATTTCATTCTTCAGTTTTGCCCATCCACCGCTTGGTTCTTTCATGTCTTTTGTCTTTTCTATATTTTAGGGTTACGTCTTAAAACCATCCAAAGCTCATTGCATCCTTACTTCTTAAGGATTCCAAGATGGTTTTAGCCTATAAATAGAGCTTATTGTAACATTTTGAAGGATGATGGAATGTAATTACAAGGTAGACTACTACAATTTTGTTTGAGCCTCTATACTTTTTGTCTATTGAATATATTTTGAAGTAGTTAGACATTAATAAATACATTTCAATCTCTATTTTATATCTTGTGGTGTCTCTGTTATTTTTTTTCAATCTTTTTTGTTTTATTGATAAGGCATCTAAATACATCAACTTCAAGGTAGTTGTGCAATCATTTGTGAGGTCCTTCAAGGAAGAAATAATTCTTTCAGGTGGTCCCAGGAAGCTGAATACTGATATTAAGATCTGATAAAAAATTTATATGAGTGAGTGGATAGTTTCTAAGGAATTCTATCTAGGTTGCATCGATTTTCATTAGTCACCTAATTGTGGATTTACATTCAAGATTGACTCTGTAGCCCATAGGATTAGGCACTGGTTTATAGTTTTGCAAGTAATTGTTCAATCATCCAAGCATTCAAGATCAATCAATCAAATTACATAACACTTATAAGAAAGCATACATTCATGAGTAATTGTATTCACAGAGTATACAATTTAGTTTTTTGATTCCTTCAAGAGAGAATCAAATAGGTTACCCCTCCTTAGTTCAGAGAACTATAAAAGGAAGAAGGATGAGAATCCTTATAACATTATTATTTTCTATTGTCAAGATAATAGTTTGGATTTTTAAGCTCTGTATCAAATTATTCATAGTCAGTTGCATAGTTATCTACTTATTGATACAGTAAAAGCCATTTAGCAAGTTATTAAGAAGATATAATCCACTATAATAAATATTGTAAATTAGTAATCATTCAAAGGTAATACCTACCTAAGTTTGTGGAGCTCAAAAAGAAGGATGATATTATCAAATCCTCATCAATTAAGCTTTTCTTTCATATGGTACATTATAAATATATAAGAGTAAGCATCCTAACTATTTTTAAAAGATTCTTGCATGAAAAATCCCTAATAAATTGGCAACTCTGCTGGGGACTTTCAAGTAAAAGCTTGGAAAGAAACTTTTAAGGAATCTCTAGTATGTTCTAAAGTTGAATGAAATTACAGCTGATTTTTTTCCAATCTAGTTCATTCTAAGTAGTATTCATATATCCCAATCTGTTGTTGGGTGGCGACTCTAAAATAAAATCTCTAAAATCGGTGCTAAAGTTTGATAAATATCTTTTCAATATGAATACTAGGTCAAGAATGAAAGGTAATCCTAAAGTAGAGTTGGAAATTGAATTACCAACTACTTCTGAAACTAAAGTATCTTGGAGAAAGAAGAGTAGTCAAGCTAACATTAATGACTCTTCTCCAAGAAGTGAAAAATAAAATGCTAGAAGAACAAAACCAAATCAATCCAGTCATGAGGGGAACACCTTAGAGTATGAAGAAGCCCTAGACCTGGATTAGAAACTTATGTAGTTACTACAACTTCTAGTGAGAGAGAAGGAACTTATACTATTATCTTAGATTATGAAGTTCCTTTTGATGAACTTGCAGAGGAGGAAAGAGTCCTAAGAAGGCAGTTAGACCTTATTCAGAAAAAGAAAAGGGAAAATGATCTTAAAAAGAAAAAAACATGATAAAAAGGACATTGATAAATTAAGAAGAAGATTTTTAAGACATCAAGCTGCCAAAATTGTTGAGAGGTCTTGCAGAGACCAAGAGACTCCAAACACCCACAAAGGTTTTGGTCCTCAAGCCTTTAGAGATAAAGGAAAAAATAAAGTTGCTAAAAATGAACTTGAAGAACCAAAAACTAATAGAAATCTGACTGAACAAATATCTAGGCTAGACATTGATCTTGAAAAGATTAAGAAAGAAAAAGAAACTATGTCCAAGATGTTGGAGAAATTTGAAGCAAAAGCTGCTACTATAAAGATGAAAAAGAAAATTGATTTCTTACAATCCACTACAATGTCTTATGCTGGTACAGAGAATCCCTCAACATCAAGAAACAACGCTTCTACTTTCAGAGATCAAAGTAATTAGTTCTTTGCTCCTAAAGATAATGACAAATTCCAAAGAAGGCCACTTCCTGTAGAAAGATACAAACAATTTTCTTTTTTTGGAATTCTAGGTACCCTAATACAATACCTAGAAGATATAGGAGAAAAAATCCCAAAATTTCTAGGAAATAATATTGTAACTTGTGAAGAGCATTTGAGAAAAGAAATTGATGCTATAGATGATTTAAACATTAATCATCAGGATGTTCTTATGACGCTTTTTGTTCAATCCTTAGTAGAAGATTCTAGGGAATGGTTAAGAAGTCTATCTCGTGATTGTGTAGGAACAATGGATGAAATGATTGATCTGTTCAAGGATCAATATGGTGATAATACTAATGAAGTATTTTTCCTCAATGAATTCAACAACATAAGGAAGAACTCAAATGAAGAAGTTATTGAGTTCAATACCAGATTTCAAAGAGCCATGCACAATTTGTTTCAAAAAATGAAGTTGGATCAAAAGGTATGTCTTGCTACCTATCTCAATGCTTTTGATTCAAAAATGGGTTATGCACTTAGAGATAAAAATCCAAGAACTCTAACAGAAGCCTACAAATAGGTATGAATATAGAGATGAATAGGAGGATATTAGGAAAATTGGGTAAAAGAGATGGTCCACACTTTAATAGGAATAGTCAAAAGGAACCTGAATACAGAGAATACAAGGCTCCATAGAATAACATGTCATCCTATAGTAATAACTATAACACACAAAATAGGATGCAGAACAATCCCTATGGTACCAAGTTTAAGGATGGAAATCCTATTGCTCCACTAAGGAAAGACAAGCCTAAGAATAGGACTCCTGATCCCCTACATAAAAATGATATTCACATGTGTAATGATGACTTTTGGTGTGAGGCTTGTGAGGAACCACACAATCCTAATTTTTGTATTTCTTCTTTAGATATAAAAGCCAATGAAGAGCAAGAAAAGGATGAAAATGAGTCATGTAATTATAATATGAATAATTATTATTCATGTCATGACATAGATTCTACTGAAGAAAGTGAAAATCATGACATATATGGCTCACAAGGTAGAATGGAAGTTCATCAGCAACAAATCCTATCTGATAGTGAAGAGGAATATAGGGTTTATCACATAAGGTGTTATGCCCAAAATAGTCAGGAACCCTTAGTAGTAAGAAAAGCCACTAATAAACAAAAGGCTAGAATTACTGTTAATTTGGTAAATAAAGCAAGAAATAACTACCATCTGATAAACATGGTAGTGGGTGATGGTGGTCAGCCAACTGCCACCTTCATAAAATAAAATAAGATAGATGCCAAATATGTACCAAAGAAAGATGGACCTGGGGAAAATGTAAATAAACCTAAGGTCAAGATTGTAAACAAAGCTAGTGAACAAAAAGATGTACATGTAGAAAAGGCTAAAATGCCAGAAGCAAGTTTTTCTTCCCCTAAAATTGAAAATAAGAAATCAAAAGGGGAGGAGCCTACTATTAATTCAGATAGAGGAGAATAATATTATTGTAGAAAAACCTAGAACCTCTAATGTAAAGTATACTCCAATGGATATGGGCCAATATTTATCTCACATGAATGTGAAGGTCCCATTCCTAGAAATGATGAGGATAAAAGAACATAAATAAAAAGGTCTTTCAGTGTTAAATAATGTATCACCAATAAAGCCTAAGAAACCAAAACATATTGAAAAGAAATTCAACAATAAGAGAAAGGAGCCTGAGGGGATGATTTCTGAGATCTCTTAGATTTACCTAAATACAAATACTTCTATAGGGGTTGTTGACCCCTTTTTCTTGACATTGGTAATAAATGGAAAGATGCTCAAAAATTGCATGATAGACTCAGGAGCATCTAATACAGTCATACCTGAAGAAATCATGAAATCCATGGGATTGCAAGTAGATACTCCTCATGGGAGGTGTCAAGTAATGGATTCAAGAGAAATCCCAGTTGTTGGAACTATTGAAGCCTTACCTTAGAAATTAGCCATATGCCCTAATACAGTGTTGACTATGAGTGTACTGGTGGTTGATATCCCACCACATTATGGCATGTTGTTGTCCAAAAAGTGGAGTGCTTTAATGGGAGGGAGTATTCAGTGTGAATTGTCTTATGCCACTTTCAATATTTATGAAAATAATGTAAAGGTGTCTAGAGAAGTTAGAACACCTCATACGATAGAATTGCATGAGGATACAAATATTAATTACTATGTTGATATTGACATGGAAAATTTTAGAATCAAAAGAAGTGCTCACTAGTGTGAGAATTTTTATCCTTTAGTGAAGGAGTTGACTATATAGAATGATGGTTTATGAAAAATGTATTTTGATGGAGCTTGTTCAAAAGAAGGATCGGGAGTTGGAGTTCTACTTATGTCTCGATCAGGTACCACATTTAAATATTCTTTTTTGCTATCTTTTTAGTGTACAAATAATACAGTAGAATATGAAGCTTTGTTTGTAGGGCTAGATATTGCTACTAAACATGGTATAAAGTGTTTAAAAGTTTATGGTTACTCAGAGTTAGTAGTAGCCCAAGTAAGGTCCAAATATGTTGTAAAGAATGATAGACTAAAGATGTATAGACATGCTATTTGGGACCAAATAGAATTTTTTTATGCCTTCAATATAAATTGGATAGAAAGGTGTAGAAACATTATGGCAGATTTCTTAGCTAATGTTGCTTTGAAAACTAATGATATGACCTTAAATGGGGTATCAATTGTTTTAGTTAAAATAAGACCATTTGTCCCTGACTATATTTACAACTAGAAAGTGTTTGAAGATGACCAAGATATCCTTAGATTTCTTCAATGGCTTGATCATTATGAAGACCAACACATAGATTGCAATAATTTTCTTGAGGTCACTGATGGAAAGGATTGTATATTGGGGGATGAGGTTGTCCAACTAAGTTCTAACCAGATTCCTAAGGGATTGGTATAACTAGAGGAATTGTTTGGTAGTAATAATGAACACACAACAAAAATAAGTAATGCCAAGGTTGAGGATTTAGAGGAGATAAATTTGGGATCATAGACCACTCCTCAGATAGTTTATATTGGAAAAGGGTTGGATTCCCATGTCAGTACCAATTTGATAAAATTACTGCGAAAACATAAACATGTGTTTGCATGGTCATATGAAGATTTAAAATCTTATAGGGAACCTTTTCCAACATGAAATCCCACTTAAAATAGATTTGAAACCATTTGGACAAAAAAAGAGACCCATTAATCCACTGTTGGCTCCCAAGATGCAACATGAGTTGATGAAATTAAAGGATGCAGGAATTATCCAGCCTATCAGACATTCAACTTGGGTTTCAAATTTAGTACCAGTGAGGAAAAAGAATGGTGACATAAGATTATGTGTTGATTTTACAAATCTCAACATTGCATCCTTGAAAGATAATTATTGTCTACCAAATATCGAAGCAATGTTGCATAAGGTTATTGGTTGTGAGCTGCTATCAATGATGGATGGGTTTTTAGGATACAACCAGGTATTTGTAAAAGAGTCAGAACAATTTAAGACTGCATTTACTACTCCATGGGGAACGTATGTATATGTTAGAATGTCATTTGGATTAATAAATGCAGGAGAAATTTTTTTGAGAGCCATGGATGTAGAATTCAAAGATTTCATTGATTTATTCATTGTTATCTACCAAGATGATTTGACTTGATTTTCTAAGAAAGCAGGGGATCACTGTGAACATCTAGAAAAAAAATTCAATAAAGCTTTAGAATATGGTGTTTCATTAAATCCTAGAAAATGTCATTTTGCAGTCACAGAAGGGAAGTTATTGGGACATATAGTGTCCAAATATGGAGTAAGGATAGACTCTGAGAGAATAGATTCTATTCAAAAATTCATTGCTCCAAAGAATATAAAAGGTGTACAATCTTTCCTAGGAAAGATTAATTTTGTCAGAAGATTCATTGCAAATTTTGTAGAAATTGTCAAGCCAATTATCAAGTTATTAAAGAAAGATGCAAAGTTCCAGTGGAATGAAGAAGCTTAGTTATCATTTGAAAAAATTAAGCAAGAAGTGCAAGAGGCTCCTATTTTAAAATCTCCTTATTATAGTAAGCACTTTTCTTTGTTCTCATTTCCATCTTTTCACACTATTGTTGTTGTTCTACTTCAGAAGGATGAGGAGGGATTTGAACATCCAATTGCATTCTTTAGAAAATCTCTCCAAGTTGCAGAACTAAACTATGAAATGATGGAGAAACAGGCGTATGCATTGGTAAAAGTTTTTAAATCATTCAGACCCTGCTTAGTTTGTTCTAGAGTACTTGCATATGTTCCTCATTCAGCAGTAAAAGATATTCTTACCCATTTAGAAGTGATAGGTAAGAGATGTAAATGGATTAACAGAATTCAAGAATTTAATCTAGAAATCCATATTACTAAATTGGTTAGAGGAAAAGGTCTAGCAAAACTTATCACAGAAGAAAACCTAGACTTGGTTCAAGTAAATAACATAGAGGTGCATGATTCAACAATCACAAGTATTGAAAGACAGTCATTCTATGTTGATATCATGTATTTCCTTAAAAATTCCAAGTGTCCTGAAGTCATGTTAGATAATCAAAAGAGGAATCTTAAGTTACAAGCTCAGAAGTACACCATAGTTTAGGGAGATCTGTATTGGAAAGATAGAAATGGTGTACTAATGTTATGTTTAGATAAAAGCCAAGCTGAGAAAGTACTAATTAAAATGCATGTTGGAGTATGTGGTGGGCATTTTTCTGCTAAGACCACTGCCCATAAGATTTTGAGGGCTGAATATTATTTTCCTAGTATATTTAAAGATATTCATGCATTTATCATAAAATGTGAGCCTTGTCAAAGGTTCTCAAATAAGTTAAAATTCTCAAGTGCCCTTTTGTTAAATCCTGTGAGTGCTGAGGCACCTTTTGCAATGTGGGGTATTGATTTTATTGGAGAATTTTCAAAAAATTCCAGTGGAGGACACAGTTGGATACTTGTTGCCACTGACTATTTTACAAAGTGGATTGAAGCTATTCCCACTAAAAAAGTAACAAGCAAAGTCATTATTGATTGTTTATTAGAAAACATTTTAACCAGATTTGGTGTCCCTACCAAGCTAGTAATGGATAATGCTATGTGTTTTAGATCTGATGAAATCAGGGATTTCTGTAATGAATATGGGATCCTAATGTCTTATCCTTCCCCATATCATCCTCAGGAAAATGGCTAGGAGGAATCCAGCAATAAAAGTGTTTTGAAGATTCTAAACAAGACCTTGGAAAAGAACAAAAGATCTTGGCACACAAAGTTGAAACTAGCTCTAGGGGCTGATAGGATAACAGTCAAGAAATCCACTGGTAAGTCACCATTTGAACTTGTGTATGGTTTATATTCTAGATGGCCTATGAACAATATATTACCTATATACAAGTTTATTCAAGAAGAAGAGCTAGAAATCTCTAACCCAATGAAGGATAGAATAATGCAATTAACAGAGCCTGATGAAATTAGAAGGGAAGGTCAGAAAGAGAATATAAAGCTGCAACAAAAAATGAAGTACCTTTTTGATAAAAGAGCAGATAACAGAAAAATTTATATCAGGTGACCTAGTACTCCAATGGAATGTGAGGACAGAGGATAAAGGGAAGCACAAAAAATTTGAATCCTTATGGCTTGGTCCCTTTATTTTTTCTCAGATTTTTGGCAAAGATTCTTATATCTTGAAGAACATGGATGAGGAAGAATTTGAATTGCTAGTGCATGGGAAATTTTTGAAGCCTTTCTTCAATTGAAGTTGAAATTTTATGAACAATTTTTATTTGTATATATGTAAATATGTGTGTTTCCTTCAGTTGTGTGTTTTCTTTCTGCAATAGCTTAGTCAGCATGTTTTGAGTAATCTGCAAGTAGAGATTCTGTGGTTCTTGATATAAAATTATGTTTAAACATCCTCAGATAGAGCCACTGTTGGTTGTATTTCTAGGCTAGTAGTCTGCTAGAAATTGTTTAGAAATCCTTAGCCATTTCCATGATAAAGAGTTGAAAATATTGCCCAGAGCTGTCAAAATACCTCTACAAATAATTTTCTTTAGTCAAAAACCCAAAAAAATGAAAGAAACCCTAGGTTATAGGTCATACTCTATTAAAAAAATGGCTAAAACCCTAAGCCCTAGGTCAAAATTCCATGCATATCGAAGAAAAATGCTAAGTGCATCGAAATCCTTACTATTTCATTGTTACATTTTTTGAAAAATAAATCACTTAAGTCATGTGTTTAAAAGTAGGTCACGAAGTCTCTTAAGGCACAAAGAATATTCTATTTAATCATGAGACTTAGCAAAAATGCCTTGTCATGTTATCTCTCTAGGAAAAGAATATACCTCAAAGGATCATGAGACTTAGTGCAGACCGTCCATCTCCTATTTGATCAAACGGTGGTTGAGAAGTCTCCTGATAAACCATACAGTTAGAAAATTATTTGATGACTCTGAGTTCCTTCAATCGGGAAGTCTACTAAGAAAACTTGAGTTAAAACTGGTTTCAAATTCATGTTGTCACTAGGTCACAAGAAAAAATAAAGGTTAAGTTAAAATTCATGAGACTTAGCGACAACCATCAGTTGGGAGAAGATCCAATGGTTGACGTCAATTCACTGAGAAAGTTTGAAAAGTCATAAAAGATTAAGTGATTATGAGACAAATGGATGACAAAGAGACATGTGTTCAAATCCACAATAGTCACGTAGTCTCTGAGAAAAATTGCAAGTATAGGATATATATGGTAACTTAGAGATAAGTTTATAAAGCTATAGTTGTTGATTCTTGTAATAAATTAGGGTTTTCTTCAAAGATCATGAGACAAAGAGACAACTATCAGAATTACATAGAAGAAGATCAATGGTAATTAGGATATCTCCAATTAGTGACTACGAGATAAAGCTTTAGTCGTGTTTTCTATACATAAACTATGAGTTAAAAGTTTTTTCTCACGACAAGGAGATCACACAGTCACCAAGTCTCTGAAGGTAACCAAAGGTAAAACATGAGTTAAATTTTTCTTCAGTCACAGAGTCTCTAATAATATGTGAGCTAAGTGAATTCTTAAGGAGATAAGGAGATAGTCCTTGATTGAGATGATTGATCAAACAGTGGTCGTGAAGTCTTGATAGATAACTGAAATTAAGGATAACTCTTCATGACAACAAGACTACATAGTCATCAAGTCTCAGTAAGAAATCATAGTTGAAGGAAAGTTTCAATGATAAGGAGACAATGCAGTCGCAAGGTCACTAATAAGAAAATGAGAGTTAGAATGAAGAATTCTCTTCGGTGCTAAGGTGTACGGTTGTCAGCCAATAAGTGAAGGATTTATGACAAGTGTGTTAAAGAATAGCTGAGTTGTATTTGAGGAGCCAATCAGATCAACTTTTGATCTCTTTTCAAATAAAATAAGGATTTTTATATGAAAAGCACTCATTTGAATGTGATTTCCTGTCACTTTTAGAGGCTATGGCTAGAATAGAAATTGATTTCACAGCATGAGGAATTAAAGACAGAAGTGACTGAATGGAAATTATGTGATCTGTGCATTGATGATTCTAAGATAAATAGAGGTTACCGTTAATCATTGTATTTTTCCAAGGGTTTTATAGTTTTTAGAGAAAAAATTTGCTAAGAAATCAGTGTGTGCAAAAAATAGAGAAGTTCAGATTTATAGAGTGAAATAAGTAGGTTTTCAATCCAAAGTTTTGAGGAATTTGAGTGGTGATCAGTGCTCCATAGTGTATTCAGTGACTTACAATTGGAATTTATTGTTCTGGGATAGATTTGTCTCAATATCAGTAAATATTAAAGTATAAAAAGAACAAGAGACAAGATGAGTCAAGCAGTGAGCAAAACTTCTACCAACGGGAAAGCTGGGGATACAAATGATGACATGAAAAGAAAAAGAAATTACTCAGAGGAATTCATCACTTTATTGCCTAGGTCAACACAAAATAGAAAGGTAAAGGTTGATAACCTTTTGGATGATATGTCATGTATTAGGGATGCAAATACTCCAGGTTCTTCTAGTTATTCATTGTTTAATTACTTTTTCAAGAATAGTGATGAACCTGTGCCAGTTTCATACCCCTAGACTTGTGGACTAGCTAGGTTAGTGGTCCCAGATATATTTATTGATGTTGATTTCATTTTAGAGCTGGCCAATAGATATGATGTCTTATCTAAAACCATTGAGAGGGAGGATGGAAAATCCCTCGTAACCCTAGATAGAAATTTTTTTATGAACGTATTTAGTGTATATGCTCCCATGTCTATAGAGATACATTTGAAAGACTTAGAAAAAATATACACTAGGGAGTTTGGTGTTGCATCAAGATTGATTTGGGAGAATCATGTGCCCAGAAGGATGAAGAATTATATTGCACCTATCCCTGGAATAGCTCCCTATTTCTAGAAAGACATAAATTTTTATATGAAGTACATATTATATGCATTGTGTAGAGTTTTAGGAATGGATGGAGGGCCGAAGAGAAAAGTTCCTCTAGTATTCTTATGATTGTCCTAGACTTGCAAAGCCCTCATGTTTGTTCAAGTTATAACTACATCCAGTACATTTTTGGCATAATACACCAAGGCTTTGTAGATATCTATAAAAAGGTGAAAAACCCTAAGTTCATGCATTATTCCATATTAATGCATTTGATTTTGTATTTCAATTTCCCCATCATGGATTTCCATAATCTGAGGCCACAAAGGTTTCATCATAATCAAGCCAACCCGATACAATTTTGGTTAAGGGTTTGGAACTACAAAGCCAGAGAAAATAAATTCTGTGCTTTTCAAAATTGGATGGTAAATCCAATCCTCAGAATTTTAGGAGTAAACAAAACTAGATATCCAGTGAAGGTGATGCAGTTATTGAGACCATGCCAATTTGATGAGAAATGGATAGGAGACCACAATTGGGGGGAATTTTACTTTGAGAAGAATTATACTATGATTAGGGTCTATGGTTGCATTCACCCACCCTATGTTCTCCCATACAATGTGCCACCTAGGATTGCAGCTATAGAGTTCATCAGATAGTTGATATTAATAGACAGGGAGCATCTTGCCCCTCATAGAAAGGGTACATTTACCCCTAGGCAATTCAAGATATATGATTTCACAATTGGTAAGAGGACTATAGATTTAGTAAATAACTGGTTGAATCATTATAGGATGAATGTAGTCCTGTGTAGGTATATTGACACAGAGAGATTCATAATGACTGCCAAGAAACTCTTAACACCAACAATTTCAAATAATAGAGAGCATGAACAATGCATGGAAGAAGACCTCATCAGAAATAGGTTGGAGGATGAGGAGATCAATCAAAGATCATATAAATTTAATGAATTAATGGATTTGGAGAGATAGGTGAAGAGGAAAGGAGTTTCTTTTGGGGGATTTTCCCCAGATTTTCCATATCTAGCAAGACTTGATGCTATGATTGATTCTTATAATATTTTGTGTGAACAACTTGAGGATATCATTGTGGAAAGGGATAAAGGAGAGAAAAAAGAAGAAATCCTCATCTAAGTATGAGGATGACATTAATGATGACCTTTTAGTTCCTAGCCCCCCTCCAATGGACCAGCCACATGATACTAAATAGGTAGCAGAAGGAGAAAATGTAATTGACCAATAGAGGTCCCTGAGATTGAAGTCGCTAATGAGTCCCCATTGAAGAAACATAGAATAGAAATAGGAGAGCCATCTCATGAGAGGAAGAGAGAAAATAAAATGGATAGGATTGGTGCTCTTATCACCGATAATAGACCCTATGATCATCAACTTAGGAAGTTGATAAGACAAGGAAAAAGGTTGCAAAAATATTAGGAAGAGGAAATTGAATTGCCTCTTAGAACATGTACAGATGAGAGATTGTTGCATTAGGAGAAATTCATAAATGTTGATAACTTCATCAAGACCCAATAATTTAGGGAATTCCTCAGATGGAATAAACAACAACAAGTGGTTAAATAGTTGCAGTTAGCAGGAGGCAAGCTAGTGACAAGTGAAGCCTTGCAGGCTATACAAGACTATGATCCTAAGTTCAAAACAATGACTCTAGAGGAAGCAAGGCAACTGGTAAAATCTAGTGGTATGTTATTGGTAGAAGGATGGGACTTAGCCTCAGCATTCTTAATTGACCAGATAAGGAAACAACCTGATATCAACCTATCATCAGAAATACAAGTTGGAGAGATGATAAGAGGATTTGGATTTAATCAAAAATCCCAGGCTCTAGAAATGTGGAGTTTAGATCCAAAAGATCAGAAGCCATCCTTTCTAAACATACAAGAGAAAATGGAAGGCGATAAGATCATTTGGTCTTGCCAGAACATAGGAGACTTGGAAATTTCTCAGGTTCTCACCCATTTTGCACAATTGAATCTAGCAAAGACTATGTAAATATCTGACAAATACAAGAACTTGGTCGATCAGAAAAGTATTATTATAATGGACAGGGAGATGTGCTTAATAAAGATTAATTCTTTAGAGAAGTTAGTGGAAGAACTAACTAACACAATACAAGAGATGCCAGAGGCTACCCCTGCTAAACCCAAGGAAATTGCAAAGCATGAGGTACAAATAGAGCATAGAGAAGATGGAAAGAATGATGTGGATTTGGAAGCCCTTATCAATATCTTACAAAATAGGGTGAACACCTTGAAGAATAAATGTGAATTGGTGCATGGAGCATATAGTAAACTACCTGACCTACAAGTAGAGGTAGCTAGTTATGTGTCTATTATGAGCCCATACTATGGTACTTGGTCAGTAAGGACAAGTATTTTTGAAAGGCTAGCAGCTCTACATCCATTAAGGGAAGACCTACTAGAGGTAGTCTTACAAGTCGACGATGAGATAGAATAGATTGGGGTGACCTTACCTTTCTTCAAAGGCAAGGAAAACCAAATAGAAGCTAGGCTTAATATGTTCAATCTTGATTTTAATAAGTTTTGTTCCTAGGATCATATCAGAAGATAATCAGATAAATACATTCGATGTGTGGATAAATGAATTTAATTCAATACTTCCTAATAAGAGGCATTCATTTATCACACTAAGGATCTAGACATGGAAAGGTTCAATGCAACCTTAGAACAAGCAATAAAGGCTAAATCTAATTTCAGTACATTCATTATAGATGTCAAGAGTATAACAGGTACTCAATGGGAAAGGAAGAGAGCAAAAACTGAAAGCATTCAGAGCTTTAATTGGTTGATAGAGGAGGATGTAGTAGGATGGGACACACTCACAAAGCCCAAGAACAAAAATCCATCTACAATTGATCTTGACATCATGGACGAAGAGTGAAAGGATATCTGGCACCTATTCTTTGAGCATAGGAAGGTTAGTCATCTACAAGGATTAATGTATGTTATCCTGTAAAGGTGGTCATTAGTCCTCACAATAAATATCAGAGGCTATCTTGGACACATAAAGACAAAGGTGAAAAATATCATAAGAAGACAAAGACAAGATCAGATTTCATTCTTCAGTTTTGCCCATCTACCGCTTGGTTCTTTCCTGTCTTTTTTCTTTTCTATATTTTAGGGTTAGGTCTCAAAACCACCCGAAGCTTGTTGCATCCTTACTTCTTAAGGATTCCAAGATGGTTTTATCCTATAAATAGAGCTTATTGTAACATTTTTAAGGATAATAGAATATAATTACAAGGTAGACTACTACAATTTTGTTCGAGCCTCTATACTTTTTGTCTATTGAATATATTTTGAAGTAGTTAGACATTAATAAAATACATTGCTATCTCTATTTTGTATCTTTTCTTTTCTCTATTATCTTTACTAAAGATTTTATATGTTTATTGGTAAGGCATCTAAATACATCAACTGCAAGGTAGTTGTTCAATCATTTGTGAGGTCCTTAAAGGAAGGAATTATTCTTTTAGGTGGTCCCAGGAAGCTGAATACTGATATTAAGATCTGATAACAAAGTTATAGGAGTGAGTGGATAGTTTGCAAGGCATTCTATCTACGTTGCATCTATTTTCATTAGTCACCTAATTGTGGATTTACATTCAAGATTGACTATGTAGCCCATAGGATCAGGCATTAGTTTATAGTTTTGAAAGTAATTGTTCAATCATCCAAGCATTCAAGACCAATCAATCAAATTACATAACACTTATAAGAAAGCATACATTCATGAGTAATTGTATTCACAGAGTATACAATTTAGTTTTATGATTCCTTCAAGACACAATCAAATAGGTTACCCCTCCTTAGTTTAGAGAAGTAAAAAAGGAAGAAGGATGAGAATCCTCATAACATTACAATTTTCTATTGTCAAGATAATAGTTTGGATTTTTAAGCTCTATATCAGATTGTTCATAGTCACTTGCATGGTTATCTACTTATTGATACAGTAAAAAGCATTCAGCAAGTTAGTAAGAAGATATAATCCATTGTAATAAATATTGTAAATTAGTAATCATTCAAAGGTAATACCTGCCTAAGTTTGTGGAGCTCAAAAAAGGAGGATATTATCCAGTCCTCATCAATTAGGTTTCTCTTGCATATGACACTTTAGAAGTATATAAGAGTAAGCATCCATATTCTTTTTAAAATATTCTTGCAAGAAAAATCCCTAACAAAATGGATGAGGTTATGATACATTAGGAACACCCCCAAATGATCACCATCAAACCCAAATCAAATTAGCACAACCCAAAAGGATGAAGGGGTTCTAATGCAAGATCTATATTTGAGGATGGAGTTTGGTTTGGGGTGGGTTCCTTTAATTTCCAAGTGTACATGATGTGTAAAATGATATTCAAATATATGAAAGGAATTAATGCTATAATAAAGAAAAGTATAATTGACAAGATATGATATTAGATCTAATGCATAAAGGCAAGTGAAAGATGAAAAGAGAAGGAATCAACTCATCTTAAAGTTAGCAGAAGAGGAGTAGACTTCAGATATAGTTTTGACTACTGTAAAACTATCAAAATCAGAAATGGTTCTAGATCTGGCACTCTAATACCTGTAACTTCTGACTGTGAAAATTTTGGATCCAAAGTACTATGTCAAACAAATTCAACCTTGTCAAAAAAAATCAACCTAGTCCTAGAGACTCTGAATCTAATAAAATCTATGAAGGATGTGTAATCAGTTCTGTAACTCCCAAAATTTGGGTCCAAAACTCTAAAAATTTATTATTGCACACAAGAAGAAGGAAAAAAAATATTGTGGGGAGAGCCTTTCCTTGGTAAGTCCCCTATATAGTAATCAATCTTGAAATGAAATAGAAAATGCATAAGGAAAGTAATGTAAACAAGATAAATGTCAGATTTACCTTGCATGAAAAACCCTCATGGATGGATGTAGAAATTAGTCAAATCCATGAAGATGCTTGAAATGTATGTTTGGAATGTGTTGTACAAATCAAGAATGCCTTCACAAATGCATGGATCTACACTTTCCAATCCTAGATATTGAATGAGAGTATGCTTAAAAATATTGAATAGAGAAGCGGAATAGATCTTCTTACTTGCTTGAGAATTCCTCTACTTGGCCATTATGGGAGATAAATTTTCATCAATGAGAGAATATTGCATTTTCTTGAATGGATCTTGAAGAAATGGGGACCTTGAATTGGATTCTTTCCATCAAGTCTTGAATCCACCACTTCAATTGCACAACTTGAAATATCTATTTCTTGCACTTGAAATGTTTTTCATTTGCATATAGATATCTTGCAAAAAGATTACATAATAATGGATTGTAATGGATGTCAAAATGAGTGGACTTAATGTCCTTTTATACTCATTTTGGGATTTAATATTGCTAGGTCAACCATAAATAAAGAAGAAAAACCTCTACATTGGGCCTGAAGCCCACTTAAATGCAATGCCCTAGGACATGGTCAAATTAGGTCAATCTAGTCCTAGACAAGGATGACTTAGTTTTACCTAGCACTAACATTTGTTAATTTCAAACTAGAACTGGGTCTTGGAAAGTGTGAAAAGTTTTAGGGAGAGAAAATGAAAGATGCAAGAAATCAAGCATAAAGATATTTGTGTCTTGAAATCACTAAAATGAGGTCCAATAAGTCCTAAAGTCACCGAAAATGGGTGATAACATTTTAGGATGATACATTTAGCCCTCACTTTATTAGGAGTATAAGACAAGCTCGTGTTCATGGTAAAGTAGATCAAATGCATAAGATGATCTCATTAAGGTTAAGGAGATAGAAACATCAAGCCCATAAGTGACTTAAGTCCTCATCAAATCCAAAACTAAAATGAGAGAGAGAGAGAGAGAGAGAGAGAGAGATTATTATCCTAATAACAGTTTGTCTTATTGTGAACCACACAACAAAAGCACTACAAAAGATGGAATTGAATAGTCTAGCAAATTGTATTATGCTAGTTCAATCCATGAACAAGGATTAGTCCTTAAAGGAAATCACTTCCAATAATGGATCCAATAATAGAATGATCAATCCTAAGGAAAGGTAAGCTTCCTTAGGGATCAAAGAAGGATCATCACTTAAAGGACCAACGATGCATGAACATTCTAAGGACCAAATGAACAATGGGTATCAGTCTAAGGATCCACTAAAAAATAGCATCAAATCAGTGTGTGTGTGTGTGTGTGTGTGTGTGTGTGCGTGCAAAATGTGAAACATGAAGAAGAGTGTATGCCCCCATGTTAAAGCTATTGCAAATGCCTTAATGGGAGCAATTTCTTTAATGGAGAATGCATGCATCCACAAGAAATTTTTCCACTATGAAATTCCCCCAATAGAGGACAAATCAAGGGAAATGAGCCCATGAAAAAAGAGAGCACAAAAAGGGATCTACCAAATATGAGGTCAGTAGGTAATATGATAACTCATGTATATTAGAATTATGTCAAAATGAATTGTCATCATTCCCCAAGGGAAGTAGAATCTATCGCATAAGAGGAGCTAGTCAGGCATATCGCTTTCCCCCCCACCCCCTATCTCAGTCCATAGTGTTTAGGGAAGGTGGGAAACTTGAAAGAGGAGAAAAATCAAGCACAACAAATGGAACAATAGCCAGTTCCAAACAAGGACCCTACTGTGAAGATAGCTCGTTATGTTCATTACTAGGAGTGATAAATAACTGTTGTCAAAGCATAGATGTCAAATCTTGATCAATATCAATAGCCTCATACATGTCATCAGAATCACTAGCATGAATATCATTTTTAGCATCAATAACATCATCATCAAGTGTATCTTCTTCATCTATATTAATTGTAATAGAATTTAAGATAGGAACTGCATTTTCATGTTTGTTCATTTTAATTTTGTGTAAATATACTTCCTCTATTGGCTCAAGCGTGGTTTGGTCAAAGGGAAGTGAAGCATGAGGAGGTGTATGAGGTGAAGAAATATTTTGAGAAGCACGTTGATGGGCTCTAGCATGAAGCTTACAATGATGATTGTGAGAATGACAATTGCATTCAGTTTTGCTATAAATCTGATTTAGGATAAGATCAATCAACATTGGGTTCTTTTATTTTGGGGGGGGGAAGAACTGAAGGAGCCACACTAGGTTGAATGATGATTTGAGAATTATGTGTATAGGTAATAGGAAGAGGAGGTCTAGGTGGTGTAGGAAGAACTCCAAATCCAAGGAAAAGAGATTGAACATCCTTAATTTTTCTATGTTCAAAAATCTTTTGGACCTTGTAGGCTTGGTATGATCTAAAGAGATGGTCAGGATGGGTTTGAGTTGGTTGAGGCATAGAAGGCTAAAATAAATGAAGTTAAACTAAGTTGTGAGGTACAAAATGCTGATAAATACAATGGTTAACAATCATTATTTCTCCATTATGAATACATTTAACACATTTCTGAATAGCAGAATCCGCAGCTTGCATAGAGGTAAGAAAAGGAAGACCAAGTTTAACTTGAAATTGATTAGAATTTAGAATGATAGTGAAGGTAACATCTAACATTTGACAACCAAATTCAATAGGGAATGAACCATGGGAAGGATAAATAAAATCATTGCAAGTTTGAAGCATAACATCCCATTTATTGTAAAAAAACAAATGAATTGTTTATTGTAAATATATTCTTCAATTATCACATTCACCATGCAAGTGGGATCAACAGGGGCACCATGGGTAAGAAGGTCATTAACCTTTGTGATAATATAGAGAGGACCATCAAGTGCTTTAATTGTCTCAGTAGGATGAAAGGTAATGCAAGGATGAGTGGAAGGTTTAGGTTTAACTTTCTCAACTCAGTTAACAACATAATTGGCTTCATTAACTTTTTCATCATAGTCAATGCATTGGGAAGAAGAAGGTTGATCAATAGTATTGGTTGAATGAGATGGAAAAGGAGTGGTGTAGATTTGTAAGTTTAAGTTAGGAGGTGCCACAGATTTGTTTCCTTGATCATGGTCACCATCAACAAATATAGCCTTAGAATCAATAAGATCTCGGATAACAATTTTCAAGTGGAAACATTTTTTAGTATCATGACTAGTTTGATGATGATATTGGAAAAAATATTTGGGATCAAAGTATTTGGATTGAGGTTTAGATGTGTCAATTGGTTTTATAGGAGGAATTTTTAACACATTAGCATTATTTAAATTTAATATCACATTATGCAAAGATTCAAAAAGATGAGTATAATTACGAGCAGGTTTAAAACTAGATAACAATGGAGCTACACATTTGGATGTTGTTGCTACTTATTCATCAACATTGTTGGATGATTTGTTGATTCTAATGTAGTTGTTCATCTTCTGAAAATTTTTGAAATTTAATGTGGCATCACTCTTATCAATGTAAAAAGGAGCCATTGGAGTGGTGCTCTCAAATTGACTCACTTGAATTTGATAATGATGAAGCACATCACACAATTGAGGAAAAGAAGAGAATTCATAAACAAGTATCTTATCTCTAATCTTACTTTGTAAATTAGTAATAAAAAATCATGACACATCAATATCAGGCATAGGATAAGAAATATGAGCATGCAAAAGCTTAAATCTACCAATGAAATTACTAAATTTTTCTTTAACATCATGTTTACAATGCATTAAATCACTTAGAGATATTTTACAACCAATTTTATTTTGAAATTGTTCAATGAAAGCATTAGCAAGTTTTTAGAAGGAATCAATTGAATAAGGAGGCAAGGAACAATACCATTGAAATTCTTTGTCCTAAAAGGTTCTATTAAACAACTTTGTCATGAACCTATTTTCATGAGAGAAATCACTACACAAGGTTTGGAAATTTTTAACATGAGTAATGGGATCACCCTTACCATTATAAGTCTCAAGATGAGGAATCTCCATATATTGCAGGATTACAACATGAATATTATCCATAGACAAAGGACTAGAAATATCACAAGTAGGAATGTTGAACTTGGAATGATTTATGGAATCAATTTGTTGTTGCAAAGAAGATATGGTTTGAGCAAAGTTATTAATGGTATAATCAATAGAAAGGATAGTAGGAGGAAAGACATGAGAAATGTTAGGAGCATTGTTTGAAATTGAAGGAATGGTTGAATATGAAAAAGGAACACTATGATAAGTGGTCAGAGAAGAAGGAAATAAAACACATGACACACTCGAAGGGGTAGAAGGAACAACAAGATTAGGAAGACTCGCATGTGCAGGATTGTGATTTTGAATTGAAGTTGCGATGATAGGTGGAGCATAACAAGACACACTAGTAATGAAAGTAGAGATAGGAAAAGAGGTCTCAATATGTGTAGTGGGTGAATTATGTTGGTGCTTTAAAAAAATTTATGCTTTACAAGCCACCAATATATCTTAAGATAGATTTTGAAGAATGGTAAGTTCAAAATATGGGAAAATCTAAGGTAACTAGACCAACTATAGGGACAAGACTACCCTCTACACTTTAATCTTTGCCAAACCAAGGAAGGTACACCTAATCCATCTCAATATTCAACCCTTTACAACTCTTTACAACTCTAGATTTTAAACAACAAATAATGGTAATAAAGTACTAAATGATGACCATTCTTTCATTGACTCTCTATTACCATGTAGGACAAACAACTAACAACCACAAAACTTAAAGGATTTAGAAATGGTTTTGATTTAACTTTGAAAAATATAGCCAAATCAATCAAACATGTATCAATAAATAATGTACTAATTTCTAATCAGTGCTTTATCCATTGGGCAATATTTCTAGTTCAGGAGCAAAATACTGAAACCAACTATCATCAAGGACTCAAATCAATAAACAAAAATAATCTCATACCAAACACTACTTATAAGATCCTTGTGCAGTACCAAATGAGTCTATGTTTTATCCAAAGTAGATTTAATTTGTTCCTAGATCAAAGCTAAGGAGTAACAACATATACATAGGTAAATTCCATGCAATGAATCAGAAAATTCACAACTTAAGAGATAGGAACCAAAGAGAGACTTGGATTTGGAATACTATATTAAGTATAAGGAATCATGCTTCTATATCAATCTATTTCAAAATACATACCACTTAAACAAAATGCAAATGACATAAAACTTCTATTCTGTGTTAACGCAATCTAAACAATCTGTTATATTCCTAACAGGAAACAACTATGCAACTCAATGCCTTTTTCTATTTCCCAACTTTCCCAACCCCTTCTAAATGATATTGGAAATCCTTTTATAGGACAAGGATTGCAACAAGCCTCGGATCATTTAGGGTTAGGGAAAAATAGTTTGAACTACTACATGAGAGAGAGAGAGAGAAATAACTCCTTCTAACAACCAAGCATCTCTATCATCAGCAAATCAAAACTTCCTCTTCATTCCTTCCTATGCAAGAATCTCATCTAGCCACCATTCACCTTGGGAAGCTAAAGAACAAAGCTCTACAAAAGGAATAATGAATGTAATGTCTTGTTTGCATTAATTACTCTGGGAAGACTTGGCCTTCTAAACTGCAAAACAACAACTTACCCCTCTTTAAAATCTCATCTCTCAAAGAATACAATCTTATCTTCAACCATATGACTCTGGAAAGGATCTTTGATTATGGAAAAAGAATAGAAATAGGGTTTAAACTGATTAAAAAAATTGTTTAGAAACCCTAAGTAAATATAAATGTATTCTAAGTCCTTAAAATTTCACCCTTCAGCACCTTACGACCGCATAAATATGACCCAGAAGATCAGATTCATCATTTTAATATCTTGTTGCATAAGACATGGTTCAATCCTTCAAAACCTTTAGGAAAACATTTAAATATTCAAAAATTGGTTGCAACGGCTACACCTGGCACAGAAAACCCTATCAACGGCCAAGATCAAACCCTTTATCATCTTTTAAAAAATCACTGTCAATCTCCTTATAAGATACCTACAAGCCCAAAATCAAATCTAGACACACATCAACAAGGTATGATTCCTTGAAGAATATCTATTGAGATCATCTGGTTCAAGGAAATCCACCTACCATCCTATCAAAATGAAGTTACATCACCTTTATCTTCTTTGAAGACATGGACCCATGATCACATCAAGACAGGTGTCACAAAGGCATGCTTCTACGATGAATAATCTTCAAGCACCTCAGCCATTAAATCCTCTAAGATTTGCAGGACACTTTACCTCTTAAAGAAACTGGTCCCAAAGTCCAAGCAGGACATGTAGCATTCAGTTGCGATACCTTGAAGATTATCTATCGAGCACCTTCCATTTAAGGAAAAGCACCAATCCTTAGATCATACTAGATCTATTAGTATTTAACCTATTGGCTCTGACCTATGATCAAAGTAGAGAACACATCCTTCAGGCACGATTTTGCAAAGATTAAACATGTAGCTTCTTGCGATCAATAAATCATGCCCACCATCAGATGAAAACAAACTTGATCAACACTTGCATCACCTTGGCCTGACCACTTTCCATGTGTCACAAAGTTTTGAAGCCATGAATAATAACTTCTGATCATCTTTGCATCCAAGCAGTATGCCTACCATTGATTTAAATCAGATTTGATGGTGCTGATCTCACCTTTCACTATAGACTAGCCCGCCAAAGACACATGGCACTTAGTCACAATGCCTTGAAGGGATATCCTATGCTCATCTTTTGATTAAGGTATTGTGACAACCATTAGATGAACCTTGATCTGAATTGACTTTAACTCATCATTGGAAAGAAAAAGAGGGCCCCATGATCTTAGAGTGACACTTGGCAATATGGCATGATGCCTTGAAGAATATATAGCTCACATCTTATGATTGCAGGATCACACCCATCGTCAGAATAAAAGAAACCTGCATGGCACTTGGGAAAAAATAAAGTACCATGGGGAACTTAGGACTTAGGATAAAATTAATACACTGCCCCACTTAGGACTTAGGAAACAATAAAGAAAAGGCCTCGCTTGATGAATTAAGACCCATGGGATAAAGGGACTTTAAGTGACTAAAAAGTAACATCATTTTATAACATACTCAAGGGTTTAGGGTTTAAGAGGCTTTTTCCAAGATAGACCAAGGGCTTAGGAACCAAAGACACAAAGGACCTAAAAACCAAACTTAAACACTTTGAAAAACTATGGGGCCATGGAAATTTTTTGACTTTGCTAACAGTGGCTCTGATTGGGGATGTATGTCTCTGGCAGGCATAACAAGTTTCAGAATCTCAGGGTTAAACCGACCACCTACAGAAAGGAAACTAACCTACAAAAGACAAAAATAATAGGAATATATACAAACCAAAATTTATTTACAACCGACTCTTCACGGATTCATAGAACTTCAAGAGAAGTATAACTTTAGGAACTGTCCATGAACTGGCAATTCCAGAATATTTCCAGTTAAATATTTTATAATATAAGAATTAGAACCCCACTTATTGTCAATGATATATGGTCCTAATAAGATAGGATCAAACTTAATATCCTTTCCTTTATCCTTTAAGCTGGCATTCAACATTAAGACCAAATCATCAGTTTCAAAACTTCTTACAATGGTTCTCTTGTCATATAGATTCTTACATTGAAGCTACAACCTCACATTTTTATCATTTGCCTCCCTTCTTGATCCATTCAACTATATCAAGTCATCCAATTTGATTCTTGTTTCATCATCTAATTCCTCATCATAACTTTGGACAAACTTGTACATCTGCAACGGGTTATTGGGTGGAAAACTAGCATGTATACCATATACTAGGTCAAAAGGAGCACAACCTATAGTCTTTTCTACTATCACTCTATCATCCCACAGTGCTTGTTGCAACTTTGAATCCCAATCCCTTTTGATCTTATCTAACAAACTTTTTGAAATCTTTATCAGGCTCTTATTATTGGCTGCAGCTTGACCATTCCCCTGTGGATGGTATGGGGAAGAAAAAAAACTTGGAACCCATAATGCTGGCAGAAAACACTAAATTATTCAGATCTAAAACACAATGCATTATCTACCACAATAGTTTCTGGACAACCAAACCTATTGAGGATATTCTGCAACATAAAGTCAGTCACAACTTTATTAGTGGCTCTTTTAATGGGAATTGCTTCAACCCACTTGGTGAAATAATCAGTTGCCACCAGAATCCATGAATGACCCCCACTAAAATTGTTAGGAATCTCTCCAATGAAATCCATTCCCCATTTTTGAAAAGGTTCCTCAATTGTAACAAACCTCAAAGGTAAATTTCCACTAAACTTGAGCTTACCAGCAAATCTTTGGCAAGCATCACATTCCTTGACAAAGTGGTGAGCATCCTTAAAAATGATCGGCCACTAAAAACCAGACCTTAAAATCTTATGTGCAATGTTTTTATCCATGAAATGGCCTCCACACACACCATTGTGCATTTTCTCTAATAGGTCCTTGGACTTATTTTGGTCTACACATTTAAGCAAGACTCCTTCATTGCTTCTCCACCACAGCTTACCCTTTATAATATCATACTTAAGAGAATACATCTTAAATGTTCTCTTCTTATTTTCATTCATCTTAGGAGGTAACATCATTTTGTGTAAGTTTCCAATAATCTCCTTATACCAATCACAACAATCCATATCAAAAGTATAAGGCCTTTGCTCTTCTTCTAACATGTTTACATTATTAGCATCCAAATTAATTTGAGCCATAATTTTGGCAATTCCTAGGCCTCTAACCAACTTTGTGATCTGAATATCAATATTAAATTCTTGGATTCTATTTAGCCATCTGCATCTTTTTCCTAAAACCTCCTTTTATACAAAGATATCCTTCACAGCAGCACTAGGCACATAAGAAACAATGGTCACTCCTACCAAGTAACATCTAAAAGCTTTAATATCCTTGACCAAAGAATATGCCTATTTTTTCCATGATATCATACTTTAATTCTACTGCTTGCAAGGACTTACTAAAAAGGAAATGGGTTGTTCAAAACCCTTTGAATTCTTTTGTAACAATACCGCAGCAATAGTATTGTATGAAGAAAAGGATAAGATCTGCATAGGCTTACCATAATCAGGTGTCCTCAAAAAAAGAGCATCTTTGATAGCTTTCTTAATACGTGAGAATTCCTTACATTCTCCTTCATTCCATTCCACCTTAGCTCCTTTCTTCAACATCTTTGAAATAGGGATGCTAATTTCCGCAAAATTTGTAACAAATCTTCTTAAGAAATTTACCTGCCGAAAGAAAGACCGAATGCCTTTGACATTCTTGGGATAAGGTACTTTATCAATAGCAACAACCCTTTCAAGGTCATCCTTACTCCATCTTTAGATAGAATATGTCCTAAGATTTTTCCCTCTATAACCCCAAAAAGATACTTCTTTCGGTTAAAAGAAACCCCATACTCCAAAGCCTTTAAAAAAAATTTCTCATGACTATAGTGTTGATCTTCCTTTGCTGAATAAGTTGTAAGATCATCTTGGTAAAATACTAAGAATTTATGTATAAAATATGCAAATTCCACATCTAGGGCTCTCTGAAAATTTTCCCCAGCATTTTTCAAGCCAAAAGGTATTCTAACATATACATAGGTACCCCAAGGTGTGGTGACTACAATCTTGAATTGTTTTTATTCCTTTACCATAACTTTATTGTATCCTAAAAATCCATCCAACATTGGCATTAGCTCATATCTAGTGACTCTTTGTAGCATGGCTTCC
The DNA here is from genome assembly GCA_018584345.1 of Thuja plicata. Classification (NCBI taxonomy): domain Eukaryota; kingdom Viridiplantae; phylum Streptophyta; class Pinopsida; order Cupressales; family Cupressaceae; genus Thuja; species Thuja plicata. The sequence continues at coordinate 885,915 of MU224960.1, read as the reverse complement.
ATTTTAGGCAGACCATAGTTACCCTTTAATGAATCAATGTTCAAATTTCTAAAATCTACACAGAGTCTGATTTCTCTATTCTTATTCCTCACTAGAACCAAGTTTGACACCCATGTAGAATGTCTAATAAGTTTTATAATTCAAACATCTCTCATTTTGTTCAATTCTTCTTGCATCTTTGGTGCCAATGTGGGATTAACAGGTCTCAAATTCTATCTAAAATACTTATTACCTTCCTTCAAAGGAATCTCATGTTGAAATAGATCTTCTCTATAAGCTTTCAAATCATCATAAGACCATGCAAAAACATGCCTATACTTCCTGAGAAGATCAACTAATAAATTTCTAAGTTTACGAGACAACTTATTACCAATATATACCTTTTTAGGAGCTTCAACGTCCAAATCCTCTGGTTTTTTCACAGTCCTTGTAGATAAGGGCTTGTCCTTATTGTCAAATATTTTCTCAAGCACAACCAATCCTTTTGGAACTCTATTTGATTTCAGTTGTAGGAGTTCCTTACCAATAATAGTATCCTTACCATCCAAGGTCTCCATACATCCACTTAAGTCCATCTCCTTGTTTTCGAAGTTTTCTTCACAATGTAAGAATCTCAGGATATCCAAATCATCTTCAAAGACTTGCCAATTTTCAACATTGTTTGGTATGGAAGGCCTGGATTGAACCTCTATTTTGGTGACTCTTGCAAATGTGACATCTTTTGGCCTCAAAGAAATATTAGCTAATAAGTCTGCCATTTTTTTGGCTTCTATCCATCCATTCAATACTAAATAACATTTATGTATTGCTTTAGTCTTTGATTCTTTGAAGCATATTTGGACCTTATTTGAGATGTTACTAATTCAGAGTCTCCAATTACTCTAAGATTTGTTAGTTTATGCCTTGAGGCTAACCTTCATCCTATTAACAAAGCCTCATACTTTTCAATATTATTTGTGCATGTGAACAATGAAATAAATGAAAATTTGATGGTCTTACCACTAGGAGCTATCAACAAAACTCCCATGCCAGCTCCCTCTCTCGAGCTTTCACCATCAAAATACATAGTCCGCAAGTCATGTTGGTCTGAAAGATTATCCTTTTCCTCAAATAAAATCATATTATGACCCTCTCCTTCAACCTTCCTATCTTTCACTTGAAAAGACCCAATATCAGCGTCCAAGAAATAATTCATACTATCATCTTCATTTTCCTCAATCATGTGAGGAGTCCTAACTTCCTGGGACACTTTAAAATGTTCATCAACAATATTGAAAGTTGAAAAGGATAAATCACACTAAATACTTCCTCCCATTGATGCACTCCATTTTCTAGATAAAAAAATTCCATATTGGGGAGGAATATCAACCACTAGGACACTCATTGTCAGCATTTTTTCAGGATAAGCAGCCAACCTATAAGGAAAATCCTTAATTGTTCCAATGATAGGTATTTCTCTAGAATACATTACCTGACATCTTCCGTGAGGAGTACCAACCTGCAATCCCATGGACTTTATTATCTCTACAGGCATAATAGTGTTAGATTCTCTTGAATCTATCATGCAATTTTTTAGCATCTTACCATTGATAACCAAAGTCAAGAAAAAGGGATCCACAGTTCCCAAGAGAGTATTTACATGATTTGTATTCAAATAAATCTGAGGCGTGTTTGAAATCATTTCATCTGAATCTTTCACCTTACTTTCAGACTTATCTTCTATATTTCTCATTTTCTCTTTTTCTTCTGGCTTCTGAATCTTGGTGGAAGAGATGCTATTTACCCATGTCAAATTCTTTTTCTTTATGTTCCTCAGTCCTCATAATTTCCAACAGTGGAACCTTGACAATGATCTATGATAATAATTGCCCCATATCAACATGGGTGTATTTTATATTAGAGATGTATTCTTTCATAGTAACAATATTTGCATCCTCAACTTGGATAGCCAAGCTTGGCTCATTTCTTTTATTATCCTTTTGAAGAGGGGAAACATTCATCTTTGAATCCTTTTTTACCTTATGGACAACACTTGGACTATTAGACCTGTCTTCTTTTCTAACCACTTTCTTTTTTACACTCTCAACAAATTTTCCCTTATCTCATGGCTTCTTAGTGTCTTATTTGGTTTCCTTAAGGAAAATACTAGCTGGTTTTCCATCTACATTACCAACTCTTCTATTTCTCAAATGATAATTAATCCTGGCTTCAGCAAACATGTCTATAGTGATTTTTGTTATCTCTTCATCTGAAGGTCTTCTTAATATAATAGGTTCCTTACTTCTTTTAGCATTACAACTTATATCATCAATCTCTTCTTGTTCTTCATCAGATGGAACCATATCTTGGTTTTCAATTTCATCATCAGAATCTACTTTAGGACATGGATATGAATAGGTTATATCACAATCACTATAATCATAAAAATCATCTTCCTCCTCTCATTGTTCCTCATTTGCATATATATTTGAAGCAAAAACATAATAATCAAGATTGTGTGGGGATTGACAAGCTTCACACCAATAACCATTATCACACATGTTAATAGAGTTTCTTTGCAGAGGATCGAGAGTCTTATCATCAGACTTGTTTTTCCTTTGTGGGAGAATAAGTTTCCCATCCTTCCACTGGGTGGTGTATGGGTAATTTTGCATTCTTGGTTTCTGATTAGAATTGATAGTGAATGGCCTATCATTTATCAAAGCTCTATTATTCCTATTTTCCCCAGGCTTAAAAAAAATTTATGGAATTTAAAATCTTCCTCATATTATCCTCCTCTTTAGGTTTCACATTAGAAGGCCTGTCAGATTATTTCCTTGTAGACTTCCATTCTTACCTTCTACCCAAAATCTCTAATACTCTTCTATTAGTCTCAATGTTAATAGTTGTCTTATAAGCTTCCCTAATGTTTCTAGGATTCTTGTCTCTAAGAAGGTAACTCATCTTAGAATCAAAATAACTTAGATAGGTGGAAATACATACCTTATCATCAAGCCTCATTACTTGGAAAATCTTATGCATGGCCCTTTGAAATCTTATATTGAATTCAACAACATCCTCATTTGGATTCTTCTTAATATTATTGAATTCATTCAACAAGAATCCTTCATTTGTCTTGTCAAAATATTTCTCTTTAAAACAATCTCTTAATTCATCCATACATCCCATAGAATCATGAGGTAATCCTTCAAACCAGTCCCTGGCATCCTCAATTAGAGACTGGAGAAAAAAATTCATCATTACATCATCATGTGAAATCTCATAATCATTCATCATGTGAGTAAAATTCTTTAAATGTTCCTCACATGTGATGACATTATTTCTAGAAAATTTAGGAATTTTATATCTAATTTCATTTGGAATAGGATTAGGATAACCAGGAATACCAAGAAAAGAGAATTGTTTGTACCTTTCTACATGAACCAGTCTCCTTTGGAATGGAACATCATTCTAGAATGTAGATTCCTTGGAATTTGATGTTGAAGTAATCTCAACACTAGCATGAGGAGGCCCAGAAGATTTCCTGAGAAAATCAATCTTCTTTTTCATCTCTAGAGTAGCAGCCTCCAATTCTTCTTTCTCCAGTTCTTTGGCAATGATCTCTTTCTCCCTTCTAGATTTCTCAAGACCAATGTCTGATTTAGTCATTTAATCTATTGGAATTTTATGACTTTTAGGCTCATTTATTTCAACTCCTATCATCCTTTTCTTTCCCTTATCCTGAGGGCTTTAAATATTAACAACTTGACAGATGACATGAACCTCTTCAACCCTATTAGGTTCTTCAACATAATTTATTTCCTGTTGGTTCAACACTTTCCTTCTTAATTGATCAATCTTGATATTTTTTTATCTTATCTTATCTTCCTTATCTTTTTTTCTCTATTGTGTGATGGTGAATTTCTCTTGGAGTCTTCTATCCCATTCATAATTTCTTCATCAAGACTTTCTAAGTCTGGGAGGGTGGTGTCAAATCCCCCCTCTTCTTTCTTATTAGGAGAATAGTAATCTCCATATGCACCCAATCCCAAGTCTGCATCCTCTGGAGCCTCTTCATATTTTGATGTATTTCCTTCATGGTAGTGTTGGATTAGATCTCCTACCCTAGTGTTCTCCTCTTGTCTCTCATTTTGAGAGAATCCTCTATCATTCCTTCCTTTCTTTGATTGACCACCTTTGGAAGTAGTTGGAATCCCATCTTCCAAATTATCTCCAAGATCTGGTATTTCTAGCACTCATATTGAGAAAGTGTGTATAAAACAATATTTATTAATCAACACTACTACAAAGATTTCTTGGACTCGCCACCCAAAACAAGTTGGGAAAATGTAACACTAACTTATAGGAATACTGCAAAAGGTTTTACAAGACAAGGACAACAAGGAACTAGGTAAGATTGACTCTATGCTTTTGAAGCTCAACTCACTGGCTTTAGCTTTATACAAGTTTAAATTCCCATATAATCCTTGAAAGGTTTAAAAATATTTTTACATCTCCATCCCCACTTGAATCACCATTTTCTTGGTGTTTTAAATTTTTTTACACTTTACAAGCCACCAATATACCTTAAGATGGATTTTGAAGAAAGGTAAGTTCCAAATATGGGAAAATCTAAGGTAACTGGACCAACTACAGGGACAAGACTACCCTCTACACTTCTAGCTCTGCAAAACCAAGGTGGGTATACCTAATCTAGCTCAATATTCAACCCTTTACTACTCTTTACAACTCTAGATTTTAAACAACAAATAATGGTAAGAAAGTACTAAATGATAACCACTCGTTCATTGACTCTCCATTACCATGCAAGACAAATAACTAACAACCACAAAACTTAAAGGATTTAGAAAGGTTTTGACTTAACTTTACATAATATAGCCAAATCAATCAAACATGTATCAACAAAGAATGTACTAATTTCTGATCAGTACTTTATCCATTGGGAAATATTTGTAGTTTAGGAGAAGAATATAAAAACCAACTTTCATCAAGGAATCAAAGCCATAAACACAAATAATATTAGACCAAATACTACTTATAAGATCCTTGTGCAATACCAAATGAGCCTATGTTTTATCAAGAGCCGATTTAATTTGATCCCAGATCAAAGCTAAGGAGTAACAACATATACATAGGTAAATTCCATACAATGAATCAGAAAATTCACAACTCAAGAGATAGGCACCAAGGAGAGACTTGGATATGGAATATTGTATTAATTATAAGGAATCCTTCTTCTATATCAATCTATTTCAAAATACATACCACTTCAACAAAATGAAAAATTCATAAAACTTCTATTCTATGTTGATACAATCTAAACAATTTTCTATATTCCTGACAGGAAACATGTATGCAACTCAATGCCTTTTTCTATTTCCTAACTTTTCCAACCCCTTCTAAATGATCTTGGAAATCCTTTTATACAAAAAGGATTGCAATAAGCCTTGGATCATTTAGGGTTAGGGATAAAATAGTTTGAACTACTACATGACAAAGAGAAATAACTCCTAAAAACCAAGCAGCTCTGTCATTGGAAAATTAAAATTTCCTCTTCATTCCTTCGTGTGCAAGAATATGATCTGGCTGCCATTCACCTTGGGAAGTTGAAGAATGAATCTTTGCAGAAGGAACAATGCATGGAATATCTTGTTTGCATTAATTACTCTGGGAATACCTGGCCCTTCTAAATTTCAAAACACCAACTAGCCCCTCTTTAAAATCTCACTCTCAAAGAGTGCAATCCGATCTTCAACCATATGACTCTGGAAAGGATATTTCATTAATGGAAAAAGAATAGAAATAGGGTTTAAATTGATTTTAAAAAATTGTTCAAAAAACCTAAGGAAATATAAATGCATTCTGAGTCATTAAAATTCCACCCTCAGCACCTTACAACCACATAAATATGACCCAAAAGATCATATTCATCAATTTAACACCATGTCGCATAAGACACAATTCACCACTTCAAAGCCCTTAGGAAAACATTTGAATATTCAAAATTGGTTGCAACAGCTACACCTGGCATGGAAAATCCTATCATCATCCAAGATCAAACCCTTTATCAGCTTTTAAAACATCACCATCAATCTCCTTTTAAGATATCTGTGAGCCCAAGATCAGATCTTGTCACACGTCAACAGGACACGATGCCTTGAATAATATCTATCAAGCACATCTGGTTCAAGGTAATGCACGTGTCATCTAATAAAAATGAAATTACATCACTTTTATCTTCTTCAAAGACCTAGACCAACAATCACATCAAGACAGGTGTTGCAACTGTGTCATTCCATGATGAATAATCTTCAAGCACCTCTGCATAGTTGAAACACGCCATCTGTTAGATATTCTGAGATCTGCATGAAACTTTACCTCTTTAAGAAACTGGTCCCACAATCCAAGCAAGACACATGGAATTCAATCACAATGCCTTGAAGATTATTTGTCAAGAACCTTCCATTCAAGGAAAAGTGCCAATCCTTAGATCATATTGGATCTATTGGTCTTTAACCTATTGACTCTAACCTATGATCAAACTAGGACACATGTCCTTCAAGCGCAATTTCGCAAAGAGTAAACAGGTTGCATCTTGCAATCAAGGAATCACACCCACCGCCGAATAAAAACAAACTCGATCGACGCTTGCATCACCTTGGCCAAACCACTTTCCACATTTCACAAAGTCATAAAGCCACAAAGAATAACTTCTGATCATCTTTGCATCTAGGAATTACGCCTGTCATTGATTGAAATATGATCTGATGGTGTTGATCTCACTTTCCGCTATAGACTGACCCACCAAAGACACGTGGTACTTAGTCGTAATGCCTTGAAGGGATATCCTATTCTCATCTTCTAATTAAGGTATCTTGACAACTATTAGATGAACCTTGAACTAAACTAACTTTAACTCACCACTAGCTAAGAAAAAGGGGGCCCCATGATCTTAGAGTGACACTTGGCAATATGACATGATGCCTTGAAGAATATACAGCTTGCATCTTATGATTGTGGGCTCATGCCCACCATTATATTAAAAGAAACTTAGACGATGCTTGGGGGAAAATAAAGTACCACACGGAACTTAGGACTTAGCAGAAAATTAATACACCACCCCACTTAGGACTTAGGAAACAATAAAGAAAAGGCCTTGCTCAATGACTTAAGACCCATGGGATAAAGGCACTTTAAGGGACTAAAAAGTAACATCATTTTATAACATTCTCAAGGGTTTATTGTTTAAGAGCCTTTTTTCCAAGATAGACCAAGGGTTTAAGAACCACAGACACAAAGAACCTAAAAACAAAACTTAAACACTTTGAAAAACCTTGGGACCATGGAAAATTTTTGACAGTGCTAACAAAGTAAAGCCTAAATATTGAGCACATTCCCTAATGGGTTTGATATTAGTTTCAATGAGATGATAAATAATATTGAAGAAGTTAACATGATGTTCATCACTGTCAATAAGTTTCCTTAAGCTTTCTATAATGGAAAGAGATTCAATTTTCTTGTTTTCTTGACCTATCTATTGTTCAAACTTCTCAAAATCATGGAAAAAAATTTAGACTTGAGTAGGAGGAACCCTTAATGGTTCTTCTTCATCATGAGAATTATGAGAGGATTTATTCTCCATGATAGGATTGGGATCACTAAGAAGCATGTTCATCTCATCAAGATTCTATAGAAAGGAGGATTCAAGATCAAAGAAACCCATAAGTCTTTAGCTTCTTCTAACCGTAATACTATAGGTTGGACTCAAAGTGATAACACTCATGCACAAAAAATGAAAGAAAAAATAAATGTAATGCAATTTGAAAGAGAAATTTAATTTAACTATCAAATTTAAGCATGTAATAGAAATATTGACTAACAAAATGCATACAAGGAAAGATATGATATAACAAAGAAGATCTAACTACTAAATTAGAAAATATAATGCATGAAAGAGTTGGGTTCACCAAAATGTATCATATGCAATGGTGATAAAAATGACCGGGCTCCTCATGACAATAGCTATCAATATCAAAAGTATGATAAAATCCCAAATTTGAAGGATATGCCATACAAGACAAATTGGAATGATGGTAGAAATATTGTTGAAAATCTAGAGAGCTAGAAGATTAAGGTAACCCATGATCCTTTGAAAATAAATTTTGCATACAATGTAAAAAATAACCCTTGGTGTCCTGCTTGTAAATTACCCCACTCTTCCATTCAATGTGTTGTTGCTCAAGCTTTAGTTGAATAGATGAAGGATAGAAATGAACAGATATACCTAGAACAAGAAGACCCTATGGTAAATATGTTCACTATGAATAGGCATAAAGATATGTGGTCCTCTGAAGATGAAGAGTGAGTTGCAGATATACATACTAGGAGAGAGAAAGCCAAAGATACCAGCAAAAAGATTTCTTTGAATTAGATGATGAACCTGATAATACATTGCAAATTACTATCTATACTTCAAGTGATGACAGAGAGTATCCCCATTGCAGGTTGCCTAGTGATGAGGAGAAAAGATCTTTAACCATAGCAGCCATCAATCAAGCTAGGAGTGCTTACAATTTGAGGAATAGAAGGGTAGAACCTGGTAAAGGTAAGCCTGCTTCAGTATTCATTAAAGAAGATGCCTCATAGGTTGTTGAACGATCTCAAAGCAAAGATAAAAATAAGAATGAAGGTACAAAACAAGGAGAGTTTTGTTCTGCCCAAGGAGACAATGAGGAAGAAAAAGTTGATAAGCAAGTTGTTACTTGTTAGCTATTTTTCTTGCAACACTTACCTAATGATGATAGTATACCTTGTATACTCAGTTGCAACCTCTTTTAGGAAAGAGAAAGACTAATTTCTAAGGATTGGATAAGATCCTTCTTAATTTTTGAGCTCCACAGACTCAGGCAGGTTTTACCTTTTAAAGATTACTGATATCTTAGTCTGTATATTTGATGGATTGTTTCATTCACTGGGTATGAACTAAAAACCTCACTGTAACAACTTATAGCACAATTTAGAGATTGCAATGATTAATTTGAAATAGAGTACTATAAGCCAGGCTATGGTTTTGAGAACATAAACCAATGAGTCAAGGATTTGCATCTTTCTTCCTTTTGATTTTAGGAGGGATAACCTAATGATTCACTCTCTAAAGAATCAATAAAGTGGACATTGTCCTGCTGACATAAGTCCTTAATGAGTCCAGCTCATATATTTTAGTGACAAGTATGTTTTGAATAATTTTTGAATGCTTTGAAAACTTAGATGATGATAGATTTATCAGATCCAAGTCTAGATCAATGCTTATCCTTTGGGTTATAGAGTCAAAAGCTTGAAGTTTTACATAACAAAACACTATAAGCTGCCTTGCAACCTACATGCAATTAGAATAAATTTCCTTACAAATTATCTGATTACCTCTAAAATACTGTATGAAATCCTTAAATACTGATATGCTTCCTAAAACTACTCACAAAACTTAGTTCTTTACATGAAACAAACTTGCAAGTAATTAGATAGTCACCTTGTAACCAAAATGCTTCAGACTGCTTTACAATCTTAATCATGAAAAAGCATACACAGGAAATAAAGAGACAGCAATAAAGAAGAGTAAAATTGCACCGTATTTTATTGATGTAATCCTTCCTTCATACATAAGAAAAAGCTTTGAAGCTTGAAAGAACATAGGCACAAATTTAGAAAGACTGATTCTTTACATTAATTTTCATCCTCTCCTTGAAAATACAACTCTCTTCTATATATATAGGTCTTCAAACATCTTGGAATCCTTTTCAAAAGGATGCTACAAGCTTCAGATGGTCTCAGAAAATCTAACCCTAAAACTACAGAAGAGACAAAAATAAAGAGAGAGAAGAAGCAGTAGAATGACCAAGTCAAAAAGATAGAAACAAATATTCTTTGTTCTTCTCCCGATCTAGCGACTTGATTTGATAGTGTATATAGTAGATGGAAGCAGTTATGTCGAGTCTGGATGACCGTGCTTTGAGATTTACCTACATTCTCCATTTGCAATAACTATCCTCTTTATCTTCAATGGTGAGGTACCAAGTAGTCATCCCTACTCATCATCCAAAATTTCTTCTTCTACTGCTGGCTTCTTCCTCTTGGGTGTAGTCATCACCTCCCATGCTTTCACTTCATCATCTGATGGCCACTTGAAGTCTTGAGTACTCTGTATTTGGACCTTTTGCCTGTCCCATCTTGCATCAGTGATATTTTTTATGTCTACTAGAAACTTAATGATGTCAGTTTCTGCTTTGAAAGCTTCATCCAATATCTTATTGAACCCTTCTACATCAATATTAGTTCCTGAAATAAATGACTCACTACTAGGCATTTTGCTGTCAAATTCACTCCTCTAGGCATCTAAGGCCTTCACTTGATCATCATCTCCTCTTAATGAGAGAGAAATATTAACTCTTTTGATCTCATCTTCAACTTCAGTCACTATCTCTGGCAAATCTGATCTTAGGGATTGTAATGATGCTAGCTTCTCAAATAACTACACCCTAGTAGACCACTTAGTAAAATAGGGGTTGAGGATAGCCAAATACCCCATTACCTCCATGTGCAAAGCTAGCAACTTGTTATAAGCATTGAATATAACATCAGCTTTATCTTTTAAGATGTCAATTCTGTGTTGCAACACACCTTTCAATGCTCTTAAAGCAATCTCATTTCCTTATATTAACCATTCAAAGTACATAGCTCATGATTCTCAGAACATCAATTCTATCTTAAATTCCACATACTGTGAACATAATTGAAAACCTAGCCATAGTTTCCTGAGTGTGACAGGAAAATCAAATTTATAAAACTGAATCCTTAATTAAACCTTATAAAATTCAAATGAGCTGACATGTCACCCTGGGATTGGCCCTCTGTCATACATCTCAGCTACCCTTTTTCTGCACAGTAATCAAAATCTGGAAATCTGATTGGCCACCGAATAATTCATAGTGACATATTTAATACTGGCGCCTTTTCACAGAAATTAACATTAAGTGACAAGGCGACTGCACTCATTTTCTCTGTCGCTGATCCCAATCCTTAACTCGTGATTTATCCAGAGACATGGTGACTGTGCAAATTCATTACTTTTACTAACCAGAGTCAACATTTGGTGACCACGTGACACAAGGCAAACCTAAGTCACCAGTGGTTATCACTAACCCACGTTCTTTTCTTAAACTATGCGACTAATAGTGAGTGTTATCTTTCACAATCATTTCTTAGTCGCCCAATGTTATCTCTCTTCTGCTAGACTGCGCGACAACCCTTAGTCGCCTGATTGCCAAATGCAGATGCAGAATGCCAAAAGACTTCATCTTGTGACTACCCGACATACCCTTGGCCACTGAGTCATGAGGATTTTTCTACTTAGGGTCTTTTTTTCTCAGACTTGGTGACTACCGTAGGATCTTTTCATAATTTCATCTAACGGCTATCGCTTAATCACCAAGTAACTTATTATACCTTTAAAACATTCTGAGACCCTGCGACTAACAGTTACCCTTAAGTAGTCTTGTAGTCACTGAACACACTTATACCTTTAAGCGATCATTCTAAAATCCACTTACCTCTTGACAGATGTCTTCTTCTAATTTGCAAACTGAGTTATTTGGCGACAACCCGACTGTGCTTTATCCAAAATTGTAAAAGGTTAGTCGCTAGGTCTTGGCAGTTTCAACTTAACCGGCCTCTTTTTTGGAGACTGTGTGACTAAAGGCTTTGCATTATACTTAGTATTAGACTCATTTAGTGATTATGCGACAAAAGGTAATTTTGATGTCTCTTAATAAACTCTTAACTGTGGAAAACATCTTGCGATCACCCGACTAACCTGTGGGCCCACTGATATATTATGGCTCTGTTCAAATGATTCAGTGATTACGTAACATAGAGTGAATCACAAAGTCTGGGAAAGAATAGGGAATATTTGGTTATTACATGAAACAGCATGACAAAAGCTAATTGCAGAGTCAGGGATAAAAAGGAATATGCTATTTTAAGTTGTACGACTAAGCGATTGCAATAAACCTCATGACTTAAGTGAGGAAAAAAGTAACTGAGAAACATAAATGAATGAATGCCCTAGGGTTTTTCTTCAAATTTGAACATTGAACAAGAGGTAGGGTTTAAGACTTTGAATATTTTCACAGGTTTTAGGATTTTAGGCATGAAAACATGAAAACCTGAAGAGGGAAGAGCACAGATTTGAGGAAAAAGAAGGCAAAACCTGGAATACAACGAACATTACTGATAAAAGGAACAAAGGTAAGACCACAAATGACATTTTTCTTGATTACCTACATTTAATATGAAACATGCTCTTATGTAAATGAAAGTGTTAGTTCCTTTGAGTGAAATGTTAAAAATAAAGGAACACAAGTATGTTGCAATGTTATTTTTCAAAGGGATAATTAATGACCCTGTTGATAATACAAGGGAGAGAAAAATTAAGGGTGTTGGAAATGAGATAGAAATACCTATCTTATATGTAGGTAATATGTTTACCCAAGAGCCCTCTCAAGTGAACCCTTTTTATGTAACCTTGTTGATAAACAACAAACTTGTGAGAAAATGTATGATTGACTCTGGTGCCATTGCAAATGTGATGCCATATGGTGTAATGATAGAATTGGGTATGAATGTTGATACTTGATATGGAATGTTTTATACCATGGATAATAGAGAATTCCATGTGGTGGGAACTCTAAAACCAAATAGAAGTTAGGATGGTTGTCTTTCCTGAGGCAACTTATAAAATGGATGTAGTTGTTGTAGATACTCAGCCTCATTATGGCATGCTTTTGTCTAGACAGTGGGCCGTAGTAGTTGGAGGTCATGTCCAATTGGACTTGTCTTATGCAACAATCCTAGTGAATGGGAATGAAGTAAAATTGTATAGAGAACCTCGAGCACTAGTAACTATTAAGAAGGTGCAAGATAATATGCCTAATTGTTGTGTGGATGTAGACATGGAAAACTTCAGAATAGAGAAGATCTTTCCACAATGCAGAAATATTGATCCATTAATTGAAGAGTTGAATAGACAACAAGGTGGCTTGTGGAAAATGTACTTTGATGGAGCTTGTTCCAAAGAGGGATCAAGAGTTTGTGTTCCATTTATTTCTCCGTCAGGTACTACATTCAAATACTCTTTCTTGCTAACTTTTCAGTGTACAAATAATACTGCTAAATATGAAGCCTTGTTTTTGGGATTAAATATTACTACTAGGCATGGTATCAAATGTTTAAAATTTTATGGGGATTCTGATCTAGTAGTAGCACAAGTTAGATCCAAGTCTGTTGTAAAAAATGACAGATTAAAAATTTATAAGCATGCTATTTGGGATGAGATTGAATTTTTTGATGCCTTTAACATTGAATGGATAGAAAGGTAAAAAAAAAGAATGGTTGATTTTATAGCTAATGTTGCTTTAAAGAATGGTGATTTGACTTTGAGTGGGGTATCAATTGTGGAAGTTAAGACTAGACCAGTTGTCCTTAATAATGTTTACAACAGGCAAGTTTTTGAGGATGGTCAGGATATTCTCAGGTTTATTCAGTGTCTTGACCATTATGAAGGCCAGCATGTAGATTGTAATTCTTTAGTTAAGGTGATTGATGGAAAGGATATTGTTTTGGGAAATGAGGTTGTCCAGTTGAGTTCTAATCAGATTCCTAAGGGGATGATAGAACTAGAAGCATTGTTTAGTGATCAAGATTAATATTTATCAAAAGGGAGTAGTGCTAAAATTGAGGATTTGGAGGAAGTAAATTTAGGATCAGAAACAACACCTCAAATAGTATATATTGGAAGGAGGTTAGAATCCCATGTTAGGGAAAATATGATAAAATTATTAAGAAAATACAAGCATGTATTTTCCTGGTCATATGAGGACCTAAAAGCCTATAGGGAGGACCTTTTCCAACATGAGATCCCACTGAAACTAGATGCCAAGCCATTCAGACAAAATAAAAGCCCAATCAACCCATTATTGGCCCCAAAAATGCAACAATAATTGATGAGGTTAAGGGATGTAGGGATTATTCAACCCATAAGACATTCAACTTGGGTCTCTAATTTGATCCCAGTGAGGAAAAAGAATGGTGATATAAGTCTTTGTGTTGATTTTAGGAACTTGAATATTGCATCTTTAAAGGATAATTATTCTTTGCCTAACATAGAGGCAATGTTGCACAAAGTTACTGGTTGTGATTTATTGTCAATGATGGATGGTTTTTCAGGCTACAACCAGGTATTAGTAAAGGAATCAGAGCAATTTAGAACTACATTCACTACTCCGTGGGGAACATATGTGTATATTAGGATGCCCTTTGGTCTTATAAATGTAGGGGCAACATTCCAGAGAGCTATGGATGTTGCATTTAAAGAATTTATTGATTTATCCATGGTGATTTATCAAGATGACTTGACAACATATTCGAAGAAAGTAGAGGACCATTGTGGGCATTTAGAAAAGATTTTTAATAAGGCTTTGGAATATGGTGTTTCTTTGAATCCTAAGAAATGTCAATTTGTAGTAACATAAGGAAAGTGACTAGGACACATTGTGTCAAAGGAGGGAGTAAGAATTGACCGAGAGAGGATAGAAGCAATTTAGAAGGTCACTACTCCAAAGAATGTCAAAGGAGTACAATCTTTTTTAGGAAATATTAAGTTTGTGAGGCGGTTTATTGATAACTTTGTAGACATTGTTAAGCCTATAATTAAATTGTTGAAAAGGGATGCAAAGTTTAAGTGGGATGAAGAATCACAAGTTGCTTTTGAAAAGATCAAAAGTGTAGTTCAAGAAGCACCTATTTTAAGGTCTCCTTATTACAGTAGGCCATTTTCATTATTTTATTTTGCATCTTTTCATACAATTACTGATGTGTTGCTACAAAAGGATGAGGAGGGTTATGAACATCCCATTGCATTTGTCAGTAAATCACTCCAAGTTGTAGAGTTGAACAATGAGATGATGGAAAAACAAGTGTATGCCTTGGTTAAAGCTATGAAGTCATTCAGACCTTATTTGGTTTGTGCAAAAGTAATTGCATATGTACCTCATGCAGCAATCAAGGGCATTCTTACTCAATCAAAGCTTACTGGCAAGAAATGTAAATGGATAAATAGGATTCAAGAATTTAATTTGGAAATTCATATAACCAAATTAGTAAGAGGACTTGGCCTATCAAAGTTAATGATAGAAGAGAATATGGATTTGGTTCAGGTAAATAATGTAGAAGTACAAGATTCGATAGTGACTAGTATTGAAATACAATCCTATTATGTTGATATCATGTACTATCTCAAAAATGCCAAGTGCCCTAAGATTATGACTGATAATTAGAAAAGAACCATTAGGTTGAAAGCTTAAAGATACACATTAGTAAAAGGGGATTTATATTGGAAAGACATAAATGGTGTACTTTTGTTATGCCTAGATGAGAGGCAAGCTGAAAAAGGTCCTAAAAGAAATGCATGATGGTTTGGGTGGTAGACATTACTCTACCAAAACTACTGCTCATAAGATCCTAAGGGGTGGTTATTTTTGGCCCTATTTATTTAAATATTCCTTCAAGTTTTTACGAAAGTGTGAATCATGTCAGAGATTTGCTTCCAAGCTAAAGTATTATGGTGTTGTATTGCTAAATCTAGTAGTGGTTGAGGCACCTTTTGCTGTGTGGGGGATTGATTTCATGGGGGAGTTTTCAAAAAAATATATGGTGGTGGAAATAGTTGGATATTGGTTGCCACAGATTACTTCACAAAATAGATAGAGGCAATTTCTACTACGAAGGCAACTAGTAAGGTGGTCATTGATTTTCTGATGGAAAATGTTCTAACCAAATTTGGTGTCCCTATAAAATTGATAATGGATAATGCTATGTGTTTTAGATCAGAAGAATTTAAGGATTTTTGTGATGATTATGGAATTATGATGTCATATTATTCCCCATATCATCCCCAAGATAATGAACAAGAGGAATCTACTAATAGGAGTATTCTACAGATTTTAAAGAAAACCTTAACAACAAATAAAAGAGCTTGGCATTCTAAGTTGAAATTAGACTTATGGGCTGATAGAGTAACTGTGAAAAAGGATACTGACAAATCCCCTTTTGAATTGGTGTATGGTATGTAGGCCAGGCTACCATTGAATAATTTACTTCCTATTTATAAATTTATTGAGGAAGAAGGTCTTGAAGTAGGTGATACTATGCATAACAAAATGATTCAGTTAGTTGAATTGGATGAAATCAAAAGAGAAGCACAACAAAAAAACTTGAAGAGACAACAGAAAATGAAATATTTGTTTGATAAAAGAGCTAATAATAGAAAGTTTCAGCCAGATGACATGGTATTATAGTGGAATGCTAAGGCTGAAGATAAAGGAAAACAAATAAAGTTTGAATCCTTGTAGTTAGGGCCTTATATCATTCATCAGACACATGGTAAGGATTCATATTTCTTAATAAATTTGGATGATGGGGTATTAGAATTTCTAGTGCATGGAAAATTCCTAAAACCTTTCTTTAATTGAAATTTTCCATGCACAATAGTCATGTATATAGGTAGTTGGTTTTAGGTGTGCTAGTTTGTTGTAGGTTGTACCTTTGTATATATTATGGAGTTTTGTTGCAAATCTATGCATAGTTGTGGTCTTCTTTTCCCATAGATCAAGATTCTAGCCTTGATCTAGCATTCAAGCATCCTTAGTCAGAGCCACTATTGGTCATATTTTGTCTATTTTCTACATTTTGGTTTGGACCTGTGTAGGGTTACCAAAAAGGTTTTTATCCCCTATTAAATTTCCAAATTTTTATGTCTAGCTCATAGCTCCATTGATCTTTGAACTAAAACCATAAGTCTCTATGAAAATCTACTTTAAATAATGAAAAATCCTGCTATGTCTTGCAAAGTCTTAAACCCTATTTTCAAATTTACAATCGTTGGTTAAAAAAGCCCTAAAACCTTCATGTCTTGTTTCTAATTGTCATCACCATTTTGAACCACTTAAGTTTTCATTTTTTCATGTGCTTGGTTGAAGAATATTCCTTTTTATTATTCTTTGCCTTGTCGCGTGATCTCAGAATGATATGGAATATGCTCTTTCTATTTTGAGATGAAATGTGCATTGTTGATCTTGTTTTCAATCCTGTGGTGTGCGCGTGATCATATTATATACCCAGGGTTAGCCAAAGTGTTTATCAACTTGGAGATTACACAGTCATGCAATCTACAGATAAAGCTAGAGTAAAGTGCAGGTTAAAGACTGGTTAAAGGCCGAGGACAAAGGATGAATTAAAGTGCAAGAAAGTTTGATAAGATCATGTGGCTAGTGTAATTCCTTAATCACAAGATGCGCAAGATCTAACCATTGAGGCATTGAACCTATCCACCATGTATACATGGTGGGTCCAAATAAATGTTAGGGTAATTAAGTTAAAGACTAGTCATGTCAGATTTGATCCAATGGACAGCGTAAAGCCTTGATGAAAATTTGGAGGAGATTTATTGATCAAGGAATTATGCCTGATTGACAAGTGGATTGCCCAGTCAGCATAGGTCAGATGACAAAAATTATTTCTCATAACCAATAAAAGTGCCATGTGGATGTCATTTGGACCAATATTTCTGATTTTTAACTAAATTAAAGATCTGTTTGATTGATTTTGATCTGATGGAAGGTATAAAGGCTCAAAGAAAAAGTAATCAAAATCTACTCATTAAGGCATTGTGCCTGCATGCCACCTGTCCAATTTAAAATCCCAGGGAACCTAAAAGGATCTATGGCTCTATTTTAAAGTGATATAAAGCTTAAATTAGGATTGTAGGTGGAGAATTCCATGCCAAGTGTAGCCATTGCAACCATTTTTCAAAATTTTAAAGTGTTTCTTAGGGTTTTCAAGTGGTGATCTATGTCATCTTGCTGCAGAGAGTTTAATGGGTGAATCTGATCCATATTTTTTACATGTGTTGGATACAATATGGTGGAAAGATTGGTGGTTCTAAAGACATTTATTATAGATATTATCTTCTTAGGGTTTCTGTTAGCTTGTAAAATAATATTTAAACCTTGGGCTTATCCTATTTTGTTCTTCTCTATAAATATGCAATTGTTTTAAAGTTTTATAATGCACATTTGATCATATTTTTAAGAACATGAGCTTTCCTAGAAAGGTAGTTGACTTTCTGCAAATTTTAAGGGTTAAAGTTCCTAAAATAATTAATATACACAAGACATTACATCTGTTATTCCTTTTGCATGGTATGGTTCTTCAGATTTCCAAGATAGATGGCGGCAGAATCAGATTTTCTTCCCAACTGAATATTTTGTAAAAGATGATAGAGCTGCTTAGTTTTTTTGATAAATTAATATTTTATTTCATGTAATACTTTAGTATTTTTATCCCTAACCCTAAAAGAATCTGAAGCTTGTTGTCATCCTTGCTTCTATAAAAGGATTTCTAGAATCATTTTGTAAGCATGGGAATTTTATAGCACAAAAGCTAGTAATAGTTCTTCATATCTTGATCAAGTTTATCAGTGGTCTCTTTAGCTCTAATTTCATATGTACTTGATGCTTTAATATCAATATATGTATGTGTTTTAATTAATGGGAAGTGTGTACTGAGAGGGGAGGGGTGAATCAGTACCTCTAAAACCTTTTTTTAACATTTATCCATTGTGTAATCAATTGTAATGCCAACCATTTGTTCTAAACTATCTTTGTGTAAGATACATCAATTCTTTAACTTTACCAAACATGTAAACATTCATAGAAATATTCATGAAAGTAATTGACACATAACACAAGATATGGTAATGCAGAAAACCCCTGTTAGAAGGTAAAAACTGTGGTGGGGATGACACCCACAAAAATCCACTATCTACAAATTGGAAGGGGTCAGTTAAGGCTTACAATGTTGATCACTTCTGATGATCTACCCTATTAGGAGTATCTGTTAGAAACACTAAGAGGGGGGTGAATCAGTGTTTGTCTATTTATTAATTTTAAGCAACTTAAACATAAATCAAACATACATTGAATGAAGCTTAACATAAGAACTCATAACACATGATATGATTATGGGGAAACCTTGATCAGAGGAAAACCCTGGTGAGAATTAGTACCCACAAATATTGTACTATTATAATGAACCTATTAAAGTTCCTTTGCCCTGTTAGAAGCAGTCTTTACAATATGAGTACAATGACCTGGTTAAAGGTCTAGTCGTATTAGGAGTCTTTTACAAAACCCTGTTAAAGGTATATGGCTCACAGACTAATAGGATGAAGGCTACAACCTTCTGAAATTTGATATACACTACATCAAAAGTGAACTGTTGTGATGACACTATTGTCTGATTAGTTCCATGTATGCGTGAATTCTCTTACTCTCTTAAAGATTTATATCATATACTGAATTCATCATACTACTCTTCTATATCTTCCTCTTACATAATAATCAACACTTGTAACATAACTTTACATTACAAACTTATATGTTCATATCCGAATAGGCGCGACCCAAAACAAGACTCTAGTCGGCCCAAAAACAAAATACACAATGCTTTTGAACAAGTTTTCTCAAGCGTGTTTACAAAAATATTAATTACATCATTATAAACATATAATCAAAGGTTCTTATCCATTACATAACAAAATAATTCACGCTAATCAAAACACTATTCAGCTTCCATGCTCTATCATCTAGACTGCTGGTCTACTAATCTGTCTGTAACTTCTCCATACTATTGTTCTGTACTATGCTTGTCTAGATGTAGTATGTACACATGTCATATAACACATATCTGAATGTGCATATGCTGACTTGATCTCTCGTACATGCACTGATGTGCTGATCACTGAATATCTCTGTCTGCCCTGTTTCCATAGTCATTTTTCCTTCTGAGTTATCTTTGACAAAAACTTAGTATGACTTTGTTGCCATGATGACAACTCAAAATGAGTCATGAATCCTCAGGAAGTCAACTTTCCAACAATCTCCCCCTTTGTCATTTATGGCAAAAAAGGAATATGGCCAAGTTTCTTAAAATGACTTAATCACAAAAAATAACTGTATATCATAACATCTTATTGATATATACATATACTGCTTCTCATAAATACACATTCTATATTACTCCCCCTTTGACATTAATGAAAAAGGTGTACAAAAACTTGTAAGTCTTCTTCATACTTACTCCATGTAAACTTCAGGGTACACAATCTGAAGAGATTGGATCTCTTTTTACAAGAATACTTTAATTGCATCAATTGTCTATAGATGCGTGCATAAGGCATATGTCAGTTTCTCCATTTTCATTAGATCCATGCAAGGACCTTGAGCATATGTCACAATGGTGTCATCAATCTGTTTGATGTTCTCATTTAGGACTGCTACAGATGGTGCAAGTGCATTTCTCAACTGATTTTGTCAGACTCGTATCTTGTTGATTTCCAACTTAGCCTTCTCAATCTTGTCCAACTGTCCTTGATAGACATTGTTAAAGATGTTCATGTCTTGCGTGGAAGTATCAACTAATTTTCTGATGCTTTCCACCATGATTTATGCCTCTTATATCTTTTTAATGTGCTCAGAGGTGAACTTAACTCTGTTCATGCAGTTTGCTATGACCTAATTTCCCTTAGTTGCCATTTCTTTTAATATGGATTGCTCAATCTATAAAGACTTTAGGTCTAAGGAAAAATTATTTACCAATTCATTCAGTCTCTCCTTTTTGTATTCATCTTCTACAATTCTAGTAGCTGAGTCTACTAGGCTTGTAAAATGTGATTTGAAGTTTGTTAGAATGTTGTCCACATCTTCAACTGATTGAACTTTGGCTACTTTCTTGTCTGCAGGCACGAAGTCATTCAATATGTTCACTGATTCTAAAAAGTGAGGGTTCCTCATCACTTGTTTCACTTTTTCTTTTTCCATAGCAAGAATGTTAATCTTGATCAGGTCTTGTTCTCCCCAAGCGTCTAGACTTGTTGAATCAGGAGTTAACCTTAACAAAAATGAAGTAGATGGTTGAGTGGATGGTGAGAATATAGTATTCTAACTGGTATCCATTCCTTCACTCTTTACTGGTATCTCTTTTATTGGTGTCTCATCACCTTTTTCTTCATTCAATTTAATTGGCTCATTGGAGGGAACTTCATCTTATTGTGTAGATGTATCATCAGTGCACATTTCTTCAGTGCTTAAAAATGCTTTATTAACTTTGTCCATGTCTTTGTCAGATGCTATCATGGATATCTTGATGTTATCAACTACTATAGTATCTTCTGAGTCTTTTTTTTGTATCAGAAGTTATTGTCAATGTGGGCGTTGAAACCTATGGACCTGTTGTAGGTGCTTTCTAAATCACTAGTTCTATAACCTGTTTGGGAGGAGCTAGAATTACCTCTGTAGTAGGCGTCATTGATGGATACATGTGTCTATCCATAAATACTTGTGCAAATGCCTTTTCAGTCTCTTTACCTATCTGCTCATACTCTTTGTTCATAATCTGTAAAGTCCTTGTCTTGGTTTTGAGATGAGGCTTCGCCAAATCTAATATAATAGCCTTCTCATCATGTGAGCATACAGGGAGAAGAGAATCCAATGTTTCTTCTCTAATCCTCATGTCTTCCTCTATTTCATGTCTTTTCATGATCTCCAGTGTGTTCCATAACTTATCCGGTATCACTGTTTTGAGTTCAAGACTTCTTAAACTTGATCATATGAGATATGATCATAGAATGTATCTCAGTCTTATCCATCTCTTGATACTTGTCATAGACTTTAGAAAGTGTATCTGATCTCCCTTCATTTACAATCCTGTTCTTCAAGACATTTAGACTAGGTCTAAATCCTACCTCAGGAGGAGCTTGAGTATTCCTTGCTTTGCTCCAAGTGTTTCTTTAGGATTGGTGATTTGTGGGCGCCTATTTTCTTCCTCTAGTCTTCTTGCTTGGTATAGAAGGTGGAGATGAGTCTAATTCAATGGTGGTAGAGGGTGCAAAGGTGCTCTCTACTTTCTTCTTCTTCTGGATCTCTTCAGCCTTCTCAAGTTCTTTGGCTATCTTGGCTTCTCTAGCTTTGTCAAGATCTTCTTGAGTGACTCCATGAACTTTTCGAATGCTAGAAGTAATTCTGGATGCCTTCCTTTTCTTATCAGCACTATGTAAGATAGTATCCACTTCATTTGTCTTCTCTCTGTAAGTGCCCCATCTGGGCTCATTAGGATCTTTGGGTGCAGACAATAGAACTTGTGCATATCCTTCTAACACATGTTCTTCCACTTCATAACCAAGAGGATGAATCCATTTGTTTCTAGGTTCAACTACCTCCATGCAAGTGCAATCTGTTTCCACCATGAAACATATGGTATCCTTGTATTTATCAACTATCTTCTCAGATAATTTGAACCTTTTCTGCATCTTGATCCTAAATGTCTTGATATCTATATCCATGGCATCCCTTACACTTCTCTCTAAAGTGGCCTTAAGTGAAATCTGAGACATTGTGGGCTTGCTCCTATCTAGGTAAAGGTTTGAAACCTTTCCAACAATATGGAAATACAAGTAGATGATCAAAGATCCAAACCTGAATGTCTTCATTATGTCATGCTTGATGATTCAAATGTTGTCAATCAATTGAGTGCGCAAGATCTCACATAGGTTGTATTGAGTGTTATCCTTCACCATTCTAATAGCTGCTAGGACTGTTGCTGTAGAGACATAGTTTAAACTGCTTGCTTGCTAAAACTTATACCCAAGTATCATTGTTAGAATTTTTATGTCATCTTCCTTGATAGGGTCAACTGTCATCCCGCACTTGTCACTTCTAGATAGGCAAACTTGTTCCACTTGCTTCTTGACATCCTTTCCAGTAGGAAGAATTGGTACAATTTTGGGAAGTTTGGTTAATTCATGGATTGGGTCTCTATTGATGTGCACAAGAACCTCACCAATCCAGTAAATATCATCATGCATTCTACTTAGCAAAATCTTCACCTATTCTGGCTCATCAAACTCATGCGCATTTGAGTATTCAAAGATAGGGTTATCAATCAAGTGCATAAACTCATCCTTGAATGTATAGTTAGGTTTCATCATAGATCCCATATGAGTGGCTATGCTGATATCTCCTACTATTTCTTTCTTACAGTAAATGTATGTGCGAATATCTTCTACGTGGACAACACCTAACAGGGTTTTGGAAATAACTCCTTCCACATCATCCAGTATGAATTTGAATGGATGTTTCTTGAATACAAATCTATTCCTCTCTGTAATATCAAATACTACTGGAGTTTCCATACTTGTAACTTGCTTAAGTAGGGTTCCACGAGATTTTGAAACAGCGCGACTGCTAGGGTTCCATTTCAACTTCTTATCTATTTGCTTAACTGCTAAATCTGTTATGCTTTCATGTTTTGATGGTCAGTGCTCCAGTGCTCTCCAAATTCTATGATCTCGAATGCAAGTGTGAAGAAGATCAAACATTTACATTCTTTTATAAAATCTAGTGCATTTAATGTTTGCAACCGTACACAAATTACTCAGAGAATTTGTAACTTTGATCCCAATGAATTTGAGACAATGCGTGTATGTAAACTACAATATTATGTTCTAATAACCATGAATCCATAGGTGCATACTTAGAGGTGAGCATACCAGCCATGTAGGGGTCCTGAGATAGAATAGATCCCCCTAAGACCAAGAAGGTCTATTCAAGAAGAAGTAGAGGGTGTGTCCACTGTGGATGCATCAACTACTTTGTCAAAATCATTGTCCTTCTTTACTTCAACCCAAATTTAGCTTGAATCTTCTTTTTCTTTAACAAACTTGACTTCTCCTTCTCCTTCAAATAGTGATTTCTTAGGATCCTCTTGCTTTTGAGTTATGGATCTATAAAACCTTGAGATGTGTCCAGCCTTTCCACATGTGTGACAAATGATAGGAGGTCTAATGCTGTTGTTCATCATGTTGCATTGCTTTGCTATGTGTCCATTGTAGTTACATATCTAACATGTAGTGTTCTACAAATTTCTTTGAGGTTGATTTCTCTAATTGTTTTGATTCATTCTTCTTTGATTTTGCTATGACTGATTTCTTTGACTTGTTCTGCAATGTATAGCCCTGTGAACAAATTTATTATACGAGAAATAGTAACCATTGAAAGGGCTTACCTCTTTGCAATCTCTTGCCAAATGACCATGTTTGTTACATGCATAACAAGTTCTATTAACTTTCTTGATTTCCCATTTAGGTGGATTTTTTTTAATCTCTATAACATTTTCAACTTTTTTTGCTTCTAAAGATGCTTCATGAGCTTTCTTTCTTTCTTGCAATGAGTTTATTTAAATTTGTGCTACACTATATCCAAGACCAGTAGTGTCACCTTTTTTCTTTTATGCATTGAGTTGAGATTGAAATGAATTAGAACTTGTGTGGAGTTTATCAATCTTATCCTTTTCTTCTGTTAATTCAGATTCCAACTTCTTCTTTATGTTTTCCAATTCCAGGACTTTCATGTTTGCTTTCAAGAGTTCATCATCTAGTTGTTTGTTTTCTTTGATCTTTTCTTCAATAGCAATTTGACTGTCTGTTAGTTTTTCATCTAGATTTTCAATTTTATCTTTTAGAGACATATTCTCTTCATCGATCTTTTTTATCATTTTCCCTATATCACTTGTAGAACAATCTTTTGAAAATGTTTTCTTAATTTCTTGATAAGCATTTGTGAGTCATCAACTTTCAGTCTAAGTTCTTCATTTTCTTTTTCAAATCTATCAAGATCTTCAAGAGCTGCCTCAAGATTCTTTTTCAAATGTTTTGCTTTTACAGAGTCCATGATCTCCTCAAGTGGTTAAACTTTCTTTCAAAGGACCAGAGATCTGATACCAATTGTTAGAAACACTGAGAGGGGGGGGGTGAATCAGTGTTTGTCTATTTATTACTTTTCAACAACTTAAACATAAATCAAACATACATTGAATGAAGCTTAACATAAGAACTCATAACACATGATATGATTATGGGGAAACCTCGATCAAAGGAAAACCCCAGTGTGAATTAGTACCCACAAATATTGTACTAGTATAATGAACCTGTTAAAGTTCCTTTGCCCTGTTAGAAGCAGTCTTTACAATATGAGTACAATGACCTAGTTAAAGGTCTGACCCTGTTAGGAGTCTTTTACAAAACCCTGTTAAAGGTATATGGCTCACTGCCCAATAGGATGAAGGCTACAACCTTCTAAAAGTTGATATACACTATATCAAAAGTGAACTGCTATGATGACACTGTTGTCTAATCAGTTCCGTGTATGCACGAATGCTCTTACTCTCTTAAAGAGTTATATCATATACTAAATTTATCATACTTCTCTTCTATATCTTCCTCTTACATAATAATTGACACTTGTAACATAACTTTACATTACAAACTTATATGTTCATATCCGAATAGGTGCAACCCAAAACAAGACTCTAGCTAGCCCTAAAATAAGATACACAACACTTCCAAACAAGTTATCTCAAGCATGTTTACAACAATGTTAATTACATCATTACAAACATATAATCAAAGGAACTTAGCCATTATATAAAAAAATAATTCACACTGATCAAAACACTAGTCGGCTTCCCTGCTCTGTCATCTGGACTGCTGGTCTACTGATTTGTCTGTAACTTCTCCGTACTATTGTTCCATACTATGCATGTTTGGATGTAGTATGTACACATGTCATAGAACATATATCTAAATGCACATATGTTGACTCGATCTCTTGCATGTGCACTGATGTGTTGATCGTTGAATATCTCTGTCTGCCCTATTTCCATACTTTGTCATTTTTCCTTCTGAGTTATCTTTGACAGAAACTTAGTGTAACATAAAAAAATGTTACATATAAAATTTTGATTTTGAATTTTTATGTTTTTGTTTATTAAGAATTGATTATGTTACTAAAAATGATTTATTTTATTTATAGATTGTTTGTGAATTGATTATCTTGAAATGTAAGGTGTTTATGTGTAGATTGTTCTTTGAATTACCTAGATTGTATTGGATTCTTTTAACCTTAATTGAATTGTATTGATTAAGTATTGCAATTGTGATTAAGGAGAAGATAAGATGTTCCTTTTTAGTCCTCAAATGCACAAATGGGAGATCCAAGTTGATCAACCCAAGAGAAAGGTTAATGCACAAATGAATTAACTATTTGGAAAGGAGAATAATAAAGGAGATACCTTAAATTCTATTGATTTATATGTATAGGAATGATATATGACTGTAATTGAAAAGATATTAGAAATGCACTAACCTTGAAATATTGCAGATCAAAGAATGCTATTTTCTGAGGTCTGTAGACTGATTCTGGAAAAACTGACAGTTGATACTGAACTGAAACGCAGAGACAAACAAAACCCAGAAATCATTTTTCATTCCAATGTCATCTTATGAAAAAGGTCAACCTTGACACACAAATGTCAACCCTGACCCAATAATGTTGACCCTGACCTGCACAAATCTGAAAGTGACTTTGTTCGAGGATCCCAAAAGTTTGTCGAAAAGGGTATCCAGATCTGGGTTCAAATCCACTATTCTCTACCTGTACCTACAAGAAAAAGGATATTGTTTTGTTATGGGTGAGGGGTTTTCCTTAGTCAAACCCTGATTTAGGAATTAACCTTGAAATCAATGAAGTAGAAAATGCTAACATGTAGTTGAATTGAATCTAATAATGAAGCTATGATATTCAATAAATATGTAATTGAAATTCGGATGTATGCAAGTATGTAAGTATGAAAGCATGAACTCAATATGAACCATAAACCTCCATGATTGTATGCTTGAAATCCACTTTGAAGAGATGATGAAAGAGTCTTGAAGAGGCACCAAGGATCTTGAAGGAAGATCACACCACCATGATGGCTAGATCTAGGGTTTGAATGATGAATCTTGAATGTTTGCACCTAATCCCTTCAAAGGCTTGAGAGATTGAATCCTTGATCTTCAATGGAGAACTTTAATTCTTGAGAAGAAGACTTGAACACCTTGAGAGCTTGGAAATGGATGCTTGAACCTTTTTGCCTCTTGACAAAATCTTGATTAAAGCATTTTGCACTTAGAAGACTTAGAGAAAATGAGAGAGAAATGCTTCCTTTTATATGAAATTAGGGAACAATCTTATAAGGAGGCCTACATAGAATAATTAAATTCTAATTAGACCCATGCCCCTAGAAAAGGACCTATATTAAATATAATTTAGGAATCAACGCTTTGGAACCTGAAACAGCCAACCCAAAAGCGGGAAAACTAAATTTTTTATGAGCCTCAACAGCCGACAAGTTTCATGATTTGAAAGGGGGACCCAGGTCAGGATCGAGGTCAACCCTTACCTAGGTCAGAGTTGAGATCGACCCTGACCCAGGGGGTCAAAACCCTTAGAAAATATGCCAGGTGGGGTAGGAGGTGCCCAGAGAGGCCCAATCAGGGTCCTAAACCAGCACAACAACATGAGATG
>MU224960.1:830222-847598 GCA_018584345.1 Thuja plicata | reverse complement strand
TGATCTTGATGAAATTGAAACACTTATGGCTAGAAGAATGCAGAGAGGCAAAGGTAAATACAAAGGTAAATTACCACTTGTTTGTTTTAATTGCAAAGAGATTGGACACTTTGCTACAAGATGTACTTAAAGAAGAAAAGATGATAGAAGTAATGATAGATCATTTGAAAAGAAGTCTAATAGAGGTGATTACAAAAGCTACCAACAATCAGAAAGAAGAAATACCTGAGACTATAAGGAAAAAGGAAAGAAGGCCAGTTACCTAGAAAAATGCAAGGCTGATGATACTGACACTGAATCTGATGAAGACATCGAGATAATGTTTTTGGTTGTAAAAGATGATTCAGATGATCATGAAGAAAGGCATGTAGAGACATCTCTCATATCTAAAATTTGCAAAAATGATGTTTGGATCATAGATAGTATCTGCACTCACCATATGATCGGTGATAAGCAAAAGTTTGAGACTTTTGAATGCTATAAAGGTGGTTCAGTAAGAATGGGAAATGACACACCTTATCTAGTTGAAGGTAGAGGAACAATAATGTTGAATAACCAAATAAAGTGTGAGAATGCTTATTGGGTAAATGGATTGAATTATAATCTATTGAGTGTTTCTTAGTTGAATTATTTAGGTCAGAAAGTAGCATTTGAAAATAAGAAGACAAAGATCTTCAATAAATCTGAAAATTTGATTGGTACCGGTGAGCAGACAAAAGGTAACTTATTCTATCTAAATGATATTGATTCCACTTGTTTGATTGCTACAAATGAAGACATATGGTTATGGCACAAAAGATTGTGTCATGTGAGCTTTGACAACATGATAAATATTAGCCAAAAGAGAAATGTCAGAGGCTTATCGACAATGACCAAGCCTGACAATATCATGTTTAAGAATTGTCAAAAAGGTAAAATGACAAAGTCTAGTTTTAAAAGAAAAACCCATACATCTAATGAAATTCTACAATTAGTTCATACTAATTTATGTGGACCTATGAGGATAAAGAGTTATTATGGAGATAGATATTTTATTCTTTTTGTTGATGATTACTCTAGAATGATGACAGTCATGTTTCTAAAAGATAAATCAGAAGCATTTAAGATGTTTAAATGGTACAAAGAAATGGTTGAGAAGACAAGCGGTAAGGAGCTAAGACTATTAAGGTCAAATAGAGGAGGGGAATTTATTTCAGATGAATTCACTAAAATTTTTAATGACCATGGAATAAAAACATAGGTCTCTGCACCAAGGATGCCACAGTAGAATGGAATTGCTGAAAGAAGGAATAGATCCATAGTTGACTGTGAAAGGACACTGATGATAGAGAAAGGCATCACCCAAATCTTCTAGAGGGAAGCTGTCAGTACTACTGTTTACACATTAAATAGAGTAAAATTAAAGAAAGACACAAAAAGGACACCTTATGAGCTATGGTATGGATACACACCCAATGTAAGTTATTTCAAAAATTTTGGCAGTCAATGTTATATCTTAAAAGATGATAAAAATGGAAAACGTGACTCCAAGAGTGATGAAGGAATTTTTCTAGGGTATTCTACCAAGAGCAAGGCTTATAAATGTCTAAACAAAGCCTCTAACAAAATTATTGAAAGTGAAAATGTAAAGATAGATGAATTTTCAGAGAAGAATGAACAGGAAAGCACTAAAGAACCAGAGGACTATAATAAGTTCACTTACAATGAGGAACCTAACACTCTACCCTACCAACAATGTAGAGCTCTTGAGCAATAGATCATTGTACTTGAGCATCAGGCTGCAAATACCAACGGTTAGGATAATGATTAAGTTAATATGCAAGGTGATGAAGAATAGAATGAAGAACAAAATAATGATCAAACTGATAGACAAAGAGTTGTACTTGTACTTGCAAGATATGAAAGAAAGAACCATCTAGAGATCTAGATCATAGGAGATAAGAAAGCTGGTACAAGAACAAGAAGTAAGTCTCTAAACTCAAGTTGTCTAATTTGTGAGTTTGAGCCAAAATCTGTCAATGCTGCACTTGATAATAAAGAATGGATAAGTGCTATAAATGATGAGATTGAACATATTGATAAAAAAAAACATGGTCACTTGTGCCAAGACCAGATGACAAGAATGTCATCGGTACAAAATGGATATTCAGGAATAAGTTGAATGAGAATAGAGAAGTCACAAGGCATAAAGAAAGACTAGCATGCAAGGCATATCCACAAGAAGAAGGAATTGACTATGGAGATACCTTTGCACCCATTGCTAGGCTAGAAGGAGTAAGAATATTACTTGCTTATGTTGCATATAAAGGATTCAAGGTATATCAAATGGATGTCAAGTCTGCATTTTTGAATGGAATACTTGAAGAAGAGGTATACATTGAACAAGCAGAAGGGTTTGTTGATTCAGACAAGAGGGACATGGTATGTAGACTTCACAAAGCCCCGTATGGATTGAAAAAATCACCCTGAGCCTGGTATGAAAGACTTCATTCCTATCTTATAAGTATTGGATTTGTAAGGACTAGTGAAAACTGTAATCTTTACTTAAAGGAAGATATTGATGCTAACACTTTGATTGCTAAAATATTTTTTGATGACATCATATTTGGAGGCAATGATATGCTATGCAAATCATTTGCAAATGAGTTGAGAAAATAATTTAAGATGTCTATGTTTGGAGAGATCAAGCTCTTTCTTGGTCTATAGATCATGCAACAATGTGAAGGTATTTTCATTACTCAGTCCAAATACATTAAAGAGGTCTTGAAAATATTCAAGATGGAAGAATCCAAACCAATTGGAACAACGATGGGAACTGTATGTAGGTTGAAAAAGGAGGAAAAGACATCAA
Source organism: Thuja plicata (assembly GCA_018584345.1). Taxonomy (NCBI): domain Eukaryota; kingdom Viridiplantae; phylum Streptophyta; class Pinopsida; order Cupressales; family Cupressaceae; genus Thuja; species Thuja plicata. The sequence continues at coordinate 844,747 of MU224960.1, read as the reverse complement.
AGGTAAATCAAACTTTGTACAGATCAACGATTGGAAAACTCATGTATGTTGTACACACTAGACTAGATATTGCACATGCAGTAGGAATAGTTGCAAGATTTTGTGCTAACCCCAGGGAATCACATATGACTATTGTAAAAAGAATTCTAGGATATCTAAAGAATACCAATAAATATGGCTTATAGTACATAGGAGAAGGAAAATTTGAACTTTGGGTCTTTACCGACACTAATTGGGCTGGAAATATTGATGATTGGAAGAGCACAACTGGAGGAGCATTCTTCATGGGTGATAGACTTGTCATATGGATCAGCAAGAAACAAGGATGCATCTCACAATCTACTGCAGAGGCAGACTATGTTGCTGCTACAAACTTCTCAAATATTGCATGGATCAAACAGTTACTGGAAGGTATGCATATGCAAATTTTAGAACCAGTAATTATCTATTATGATAATACAAGTGCAATTAACATTTCCAAAAATCCAGTCATGCATGCTAAAACAAAGCATATTTCCATGAAGTATCATTATTTAAGAGAAAAAGTTCATGTAAAGGAGGTGATGCTTGAGTATGTCCAATCAAAAGAACAATTGGCCAATATCTTCACCATGCCACTTCCCAAGGATGCATTTGAGTACTTAAGAAAGATACTAGTGGTCAGACCCTTGTCTACTGGTTAGTAAGCTAACTAGAAGGCTGCATCAACCTAAATATTAACAGAATATCATTCATGATTTATGCAAGAAAAGAGATGAACTTCAAAGCTACATCTATATACAAATAGGTATATATATTCACCAACCACTAGAGCATATTTTTGTATTGTTGATGGATAAGGGAAATTCAAGGAATATATTATGGATAGAGAGAAAATTTTGATTGACATTAATGTCGATACTTGTGAAATATTTGTTTCGCATTTCTCTCAAAGAGAGAGAGAGATTATCCATATTATCTCATTCCACATTATCTCAATCCTTCTGGAAAGGGAGAGAGATTGAGAGAGATTAACCATTATCACATTAATCCAACAGGGAGAGATTATATCCTTAGGGAGAGTTGTTGACAAGTGAAAATAGAAAACATCAAAAGAAAGGAGAATAGTCAAAAGGTGAGAGTTTGACACAGTAGGAGAACACTTCAAATAAAAGAAAGAAATATTCTACATGCATCCAGTGAAGGGATTGAAGATAGATAGAAATCCTACAATAATCAAATCAAAGCTACTTGAGCTTACCGAAAACTAGATATTTGTAATAGTTACACTAGGAAAGCTTGATGAAATAGTGTATTTCATATTTTATTAGAGTTACTATAGTATGATAATATAGTATGTTTTAATCAATGCCAAAGGGAGAGATTGATGACATGTAACTGATTAAATGTTTAAAGATGTTAAGTTGATATCATGCAAGGCATTAAATCAGTTAATATATTGTATTGTCATTGATATCAACTTAATATAATCTGTACGATCATGTAAATAATGCCAAAGACTTCAGAGAACCAAAGGAACCAAGGGTATGCTATCAGTAATGCATAACAAGTCAAGTATTCACTAAGTCACAAACAACACCGACAGAGTGCACCCGACGGACAGAGAAAAATAAAAAATTCACAGTGATACCTGATGGATGGAGATCACGAAGCTAACTGGATTCTCACTGACAGAATAGTCAGTTGTCACTAAAGACTAACTATAGTGGTGACTGACATAATAGAGAGTTCAAAAAATGACAAAATATCTAGCTGGCAAAGCTAAATATAGACTTAATTGGTTGTCTACTTTGTTTTATTCGACTAGAGATAAGTAATTGATTTAAAGATGATTTGTACAGTTGGCAAGAAGATATCTACGAGACAAATCAGGAGTTATACTTTAAATCTAATTGGCTGGATTGTTTATCATGCCAAGAATCAAGAATCAAGAACCAAGAAACAAGGAATATTGTGTCTATATAAGAGACAAGATTAATTCATTTACGAGGGGATTAAGGGGAGTGAATAAAAAAGGATGTTGAAGAGAAACTGATGAAGAACAACTTAATGCAATGTTGATCAAACAAGCTGAAGGAAGAGCTAAGGAATTATGTAGACACTAACGAACAGTGAGCATAGCATCACAGAGCAAAAATTATGGACCACAAGGATTGAATTGATACATTGGTCAAAGAGGTAATGTACTTAAATAGATCTAAAAATCTGCAATTCAAAGTTGCAATATGAACAGGTCATAGTGTTTCAGTTTAAGCATTGAAGCATCAAGTCTCTTAACCAAGCAGGACTTAATAGTTTTCTATATATTGAGGTACATCTCAAGGACTGCCAAAAAGGTTGATTCATGAAAGTAGCATTGGATATGACCAATGCCTATTGATAGTCTAAGAAAGAGGCTGATTCAAGGATGGCATCATTAGATGCCCGATGTTAAGTGACAACCTCTATGTATAAAATCCTGTAACAAGGTCACACTTAACAGTGTGTTTATAACCTTTTATAGGGTTGGCTCTTAACAGGGCTCACTTCAGAAGAGTGAAAATTTGGGGTTCCGGTCCTTTTGGTTTTTTCCTTAACAGGGTTTCCACGTTAAAATCCATGTGTTATGTGTGTATGATTTATTTCTTTACTATTTTGTATCTTACATAATTCATTTTGGATATATCGGTATACTCTACATATTTACTATATTTTTGTAAATAGATGACTACTTATCGGTAAACATTAAGAAGAAGGTTTAACAGAGCAATCCCACTAGTAGTAAATTGATATAAGTTGTTCAAGGCTTTCATCTTGTAGGGCATAAGATAACTTAAGAAACAATTTATGGTTATAAGTTTTGAAGGGTTGATTTAAGGATTAATTTTTGAGGCCACTGATTCACCCCCCCCCCCCTCTCAATTATTACTAACATTTTTAGCCTTTGGAGGAAGTGTTCAATCAGACCCTATGTCCTCAAAATCCTTCTCCTCTATAGATTCACCAATGGGTGACTAACCCTTGCTTTCTTCTGTCTCTTCATTATCCTCTTCCATTACTGATAGTTTCTCCTTCAAGTTCTTGACCATTTTGTCCTTTCTCACAATCTTCTTTATGACTAAGCATGTTTTGATTCTTTCTTTGGCTTCTTCATAGGTTCCAAACTTGGGTAGATTTTATCTAATGGCATATTGAGTAGTGTCTCATTAGCAATAGTTGCTTGATCTATGTCAATTTTATAATCAAGTTGGGACAACCGAGTTGTTCTTGGTATAGATAAATTAATGTGTGTGAAGTCAGTATCAACCATAAAACATATGTCTGTTTTATGCTTCTAATTTAGTTGTTCATGGATTCTTACCCTCTTCTACATTTTGTTCTTGAATCCATCAAAATATTCATCCATAATTGACTCAAATTTCTCTCCTAGTGATTTTATGAACTCACTAAACTAAATGGTGATTGGCCTTGTAGTGTCCCATTTAACATCTGCTATAGATGGAAAAGATTCTTGGAAATGTTATACACTAAGTTTTGCACCCTTTCAAGCTCTTGTAGTCTTGATAACCTAGTATAACATGGGAATAATTTTCAGTTTGTGAGACCTTTGCTAACTAAAATGAGACCTCCAGGTTCTAGGCTGGTTCCTCTTGGATAATCACCCAAATTTGCTTCTTAACATGAAAGAAAATTCTTGAGGGAAAAGGGATAGAAAGAATGCATGGAAGGGAAATAACTAAATAAGAAAACTATCCTACTAGGTGATACATTGAAGGTAACTTGAACCATAACACATTAACTAATCTTAGCATGAAATGTTGGATCTAATAGAACACAACTTTCTGGATAGGCTTGCATAAGTATTTCATAGAGAGGTATGAGATAAACATAGGCTATTCAGGGAATGAAGTAATTTCACAAACAATAGCATATTCACTATGAGTAGACATGGACTATGACCTACAAATAAACATCCACTTCTTCTACTATTCATAGGAATGAGACAAAATGACAAGGGACTGAAGAATATCCACAAACTCATCTAAATTAGATCACCCACAGTAGTACACAAAAAAGGAGAAAGAAAGAGGGCTCAGGAACTCCAATATTTCTCTGAAAAATCATTTTAATATATTATAATTCAGTAAGAGAAAATCAGATAAGAAAGCCCAGGGATAGAGAAAATTTCACAAAAATCCTTTGCAATATCTAAAAATCAATGAGAGATTACAACATATGAAAACCTAGGGGCAAAGAAGATGCCACCAAAATCTTACATAAGCTAAAAAACTACTCAGCTAAAAAGCTTGAAAACTAAATTGTATACACTACTACCTTAGCACGCAAGCTTACGAGTCAATCTAATTCTAGAAATTAGGGTTTGAATTCATATGCAATAGAATAATTAGAAACCCTAACTCTGTCAATTCTACTCATCAATTCCATCTGGAAATATCTCAGAATATTAGATATAGGCCTAAAAATATTTCTAATCACCATAACTCTGACTTTGAGAAGTCGGTTGATTCATCTACTTCCCTGCAAATTGGTTCTTTCATAACTACTCAAATCAAATATTTGAATTTTTAAATGTTTGAAAGATAACGGTCATAGTTGGCACAAGATATTTCATCCACAGCCGAGATTCAAAATTGATTTCACTTTAAAATGTGACTGTCGATCTCATCCTTTTGACTGGTGATTGACTTTAACCTGTGCCTTAACTCTGCACTCACCTTTGCTTTCATTTTCCATATTTTCGCTGAGTCGCTTGATCTTTTTACTAACCCTGGCTATATCATGAGACCACGCGACAAGAATTGGATCTCCTTTATCATCAAAAGTAGTCACTGAGTCTTTGAATAATTTTGGCATATTCCTTTCCTTCACGAGACTAAGTGACTAAAGGAAGTCTCATAATCGCTAGATAAATCAGAATATTCAGCTGGGATCAGGAGATCACCTGACTGAATGCATAGAAATCAGGTCCACTTATTGCCATGTGTCACTTTATCATTTGCTTACCACTGCCTCCTCACCTTTGGCACCGCTAACTATCTGAATAATTATTTAACTTGTCTTTAACTTTTGATATATATCTAGACTTGGTAACTAAACGGATCAAACTAAACTGCATCAGGCCCATTGGACATGTGGCATACAATCATTTCATGTCTTTAACTCTGAGTTGAACTTTCCTTTGACCATGGCTATATATAGCAATAACCTGACTAAGTAAACTTGAAGTATCATAAAGATTTCTCTGACTATGAGTTTATCTCTAGACTTTCCAACTAAAGGGCACTAACTTTACTCAGCTTTGACATAAGTCACATCTGAAGTAAAAAATTATACTGAGTCATGATGTCTCTGAATATTTTGTTAACAAAGGGTTACATCATGAGACTTAGCAACTTCTGTGAGATCAGATCTCGATCGAATGGCCAACACTAAGTCTCAATAGCCAGACAACATATTCTTTTTCTTTGGGAGACTTAGCAACAAAGGCAGTCTCATGATCCCTGAATGATATGAAATATATTGTTTTTATCACATGACTAGGAGACTAAAGGAAAATTAAAAGTGCACATGACTTAAAAGGAACTTAAGTCATCTTGAAAAGGTAATGAGAAAATAGAAAAGGCATTGGCTGAGCTAGGGTTTATATCAAATTTCCATTTTTTTTTTTGCATACTTAGGTTACTTTGCGTGGACAAGGGGTAAACCAAAGACTAAAAACATAGCAGAGGGCACAACCAAGACCAAAAAATTTAAGGTCTTTCTTACAGGCTAGACTCAACCCTTGTGGGAGCCTCATTTCACTCCACCTATAGCCAAAATTCACAGAATAGGGAAATTTGGATAACATTTTGGCAATTTCTACTGGATGTTAGCCTACTAGAAATTGAAAACTAGTGACCTTGAAACATTCCATTGGGCATAGGAATCATTTCTTAGCAAAATAGAACCCCTTGGAAAAGATTGAAACCAGGAAGAGGAACCACGAAGTGTGCACAAGCACTTCTTGGAAAGAAGGAAACTAAACTAAAATGCAGGAAGAAAGCAGGAAAACTAACCTAACTAAACTAACTAGTGCAGAAAACTGGTCAAACAAAACCATTCACTAGTATGCTGAAATAACTACCCTTCCTCATTAGGAAATTTTGCATTGAATCCATAAGGATAGCTAGTAGGATATGAGGCATATAAAAAATTTTCAATTTATAATGAACTGCCTCTACAAATTTAGGATCAGGTTTACTCACCTCAAATTGATCATATGGAGATGTCTCAATAAACTCCCTCTGGGCCAAGTATATGATAGGGAAGCCTCTTGAAAGTCTAAAAATATAAGTTTCCTTGATGGTTTCTTCTTTATCTTCATGGTTTCCTCTCATTATGGATAGCCATGTCAACTCCTCTTTCATGGTTAGGGGATTTTCATCTTCTTCTTTAAAACATACTAAGAGCTCATCAAAGTTGTCAAGATCTTGAAGATTTGGAATTGGCTCCAACTCTTGTTTATGTAGAAGATTCTTAGAAAGAGAGCAATCCAAAACTAGGCCTCTTTCCATAGGTACACAACTTTGAACCTCTACTCCAAGGAATAGGGATTCACCATTCAATTTGTCACAAAAAACCTCTATGATGCTGGAAAAATCATACTCTTCAAGGTTTTTGTCTATGCTCTTTTTTTGGAAGACCCCTTCCATAACTGTAGGCTCATGAATTAGCACATCCTCAGGTTCAATTCCCCCTAATTGTTGCAAAGCTGCAGAGGTGGTCATGACTTTATCTTTCTCATCCTTCTCAACAAAACTAAGCAGTTCATCAAACCAGGACATGGCACCTTCTTCTTCATCAACAAAGAAGGGGAGCTCATCAAAACTATCCACCAAAAGATTAGTTTGGGAATCAACCTCCACTTCCTCACCTTGTTGTCCCAACCCATCATAGTTATCACTCAGCATTGATACCTCAGATTTTCTCTCCTCCCCATCACATAAAAGCTTGCTTGTCACAGATCCTTGCTCTGATACTTGATTAGTATCCTTGAAAAGACTTGGCATATGATAGCCAGAAGGAAGATTCCATTGAGTTTTCCATGGCAGCTCAATATATTGTGAGACCATAGGGGCCTCTTGGGATAGACAATCATCTTGAGAAGACTGATCTTGCAAAGTTGTAGACTAAATCTCAAGTATAGGCTCTTGGAAAGAACTTTCTACCTTAAAAATTGGGATATGAAATTGAGAGCATTCAGATGCAGACATAGAAGGCATACCCTTTTTGAAGCTTTCAAAATTTAAAGCCTTGTCCTTCAACTGTTGCTTCTTTGTAACCATCCCTCTTTGATGACTTTCCCCAATAGCTAGTTGCATTCCAATCTTAGGGAGACACGCTTGAGAAGCTACTACTTATTGTTGTAGCACCTCTGACTTTTCCCCAATAGGAAGCTCATAGTTCATGAAAACTGGTGGTAATCTAGAGTTTCCTTCCCAAAAAATGGGTTTGAGACATAGCCAGCTGCCCGGGTGCTTTGTGTTGGGACTGTCTTCTTGACCGGATTGTCAGGATGAAATGGCCTCTTTATCAAATTTTTCTTCTTACCTTGATAATTTCCTTGATATTGTGGTCTACTTTGGTGATAGGATGGCTCTTGAGCTTGGTACTGCTGGTTGAGACCTTGATTTTTCTCTTCCATAGTGGTCAATTCTTTGGTTAGAGTTTGCAGCAAATTTTTCATTTCCTTTTTTGTTGCTTGCTGGTCATTTTTCATCTCTTGCAGCTCTTGAGAGAAATCTGCTTTGGATTTCTCATTGCTAGAACTAGCTTGAGGTGATGCAGTAGTGGGTGTTGGGTTGAACTGAGGAATTTGCAAATGCATGTTGGGTTGAATAATAGGGGAGATGGGCATGGGTGGCCTGAATTAGACAATTTTCTACTTTAATAGCTATATCAAAAGCCTGGAGTAATGAAGTACCTCCTAAAGACTGAATCATGATAGATATATCACTAGTTAAGCTTCTCAATAAATAAAGGAAAGCACAATCTGTTGAAGGCCTTATATTAACTAGAATCCTATGCCATGTCTTGAGAAATCTGCCATTAAAATCTATCATATGTTCTTGAGGGGCTCTTTTGATAATTTGGAGCTGCTCTACTAGAGATAATGAGTCTAATTCATCCTCAAAATATTTGTTAAGGATCTCTCCAAGTCTGTCCCATGAATTAATGGAGCCAACTGCTAGAGTTCTAAACCATTCTAGGGATTTACCCTTAAAGGAAGATGCCAACAACTTGGTGGCCACATCTTCTTCTATGATATTGCGTATACTACATATGGTATCCACATATTTTATGTTCTCATAAGTTGTGTACCTTTCACCTGTAAAAGAAGGTATCCTTTTTAGTGTTGCTAGAGTCACATCATGGTGTTGGGAAAAATTTAATGGACTACCCTAATTAAAGGGTGCAAGCACAAATTTTCTTGCCATAACAGGGTCTATTTCTCCCATAAGCTTTATTAGAACTAGGTCTAATTGTTCTTAACACCAATGGAGTCACCAGATATACTTGACAGGAAAGCCTCTTTAGGTCTTTATTATGCACTTAGTATATTAGAGATAGCATAATCTTTGCAAATAAACTTCCTTTAGGTCCCACCGGGCATGCCAGAATTGCTACGCCTAAGGTGGGGTGTCTTTGGACTTGTATCTACACTTATAGTCCTTGAATGTGAATCTGAACCTTGTGGTGGTGTGCCAGAATTGTTATACACTAAGTTTTGTACCCTTTCAAGCTCTCATAGTCTTGATAACCTAGTATAACATGGGAATCGTTTCTAGGTTGTGGGACCTTTCCTAACTGAAATGAGACCTCCGGGTTCTAGGCTGGTTCCTCTTGGATAATCACCCAAATTTGCTTCTTAACATGAAAGTAAATTCCTGAGGGAAAAGGGATAGAAAGAATGCATGGAAGGGAAATACTTGAATAAGAAAACTATCCTAATAGGTGATACACCAAAGGCAACTTGAACCATAACACATTAACTAATCTTAGCATGAAACCTTGGATCTAATAGAACACAACTTTCTAGATAGGCTTGCATAAGTATTACATAGAGAGGTATGAGATAAATAGAGGCTATTCAGGGAAACAAGTAATTTCACAAACAATAACATATTCACTATGAGTAGACACGGACTATGACCTGCAAATGAACATCTACTTCTGCTACTAGGCACAGGAATGAGAATAAATGACATAGGAATGAAGAATATCCACAAACTCATCTAAATCAGGTCACCCACAGCAGTACATGAAATTGTAGAAAGAAAGAGGACTCAGGAACTCCTATATTTATCTAAAAAATAATTTTAATATATTCTAATTCAGTAAGAGAAATTCAGACAAGAAATCCCATGGACAGAGAAAATGTCACAAAAAGCCTTTGCAATATCTAAAAATCAATGAGAGATTACAACATATGAAAACCTATGGGTAGAGAAGATGCCACCAAAATCTTACATAAGATGAAAAACTACTCAGCTAAAAAGATTGAAAACTAACTTATATACACTACTCCCTTTACACGCAGGCTTACGAGTCAATATAATTCTAGAAATTAGGGTTTTAATTCATATACAATACAATAATCAAAAACCCTAACTCTATCAATTCTTCTCATCAATTCCATCTGGAAATATCTTAAATATAAGATATAGGCCTGAAAATCTTTCCAATTACCATAACTCTGCCTCTGAGAAGTAAGTCAATTCATCTACTTCCCTGCAAGTCAGTTCTGTCATAACTACTCAAATCATATATTTGAATTTTTAAATTTTTGAAAGATAATGGTCACAGCTAGCATGAGATATCTCATCCATGACCGAGATTCAAAATTGATTTCACTTTAAAACATGACCACCGATCTCATCCTTTTGACCGATGACTGAGTTTAACCCGTGCCTTAACTCTGCACTCACCTTTGGTTTCATTTTCCACATTGTCACTGAGTTGCCTGATCTTTTTACTAACCCTGGCTATATCACGAGACCACATGACAAGCATTGGATCTCCTTTATCATCGATGGTAGTTGCTGAGTCTTTGAATACTTTTGGCATATTCCTTCCCTTCATGAGACTAAGGGACTGAAGGAAGTCTCATAATTGCTAGATAAATTAGAATATTCTACTGGGATTAGGAGATCACCCGACTGAATGCATAGAACTTGGGTCCACTTATTTCCATGTGTCACTTTATCATTTGTTTACCACTGCCTCCTCACCTTTGACACCGCCAGCTCTTTGACTAATTATTTAAACTATCTTTAACTTTTGATATATCTAGAGACTTGGCAACTAAAGGGATCAAACTGAACTGCATCAAACCCATTGGACACATGGCATACTGTCATTTCATGTCTTTAACTCTGAGTTGACCTTTCCTTTGACCATGGCTATATCTGGCGATAACCCAACTAAGTAAACTTGAAGTCTCATAAATATTTGTCTGACCATGAGTTTATCTCGAGACTTTCTGACTTAAGGGCACTAACTTTACTCAACTTTGACATAAGTCACATCTGAAGTCAGAAATTATACTGAGTTGCGATGTCTCTAAATATTTTTTTAACTGAGTTTACATCAAGAGATCTAGCGACTACCATGAGATCAGATCTCGATCCAATAGTCAGCGCTAAGTCTCAATAGCAAGACGACATATTCTTTTTCGTTGGGAGACTTAGCAACAAAGGAAGTCTCGTGATCGCTGAATGATATGAAATATGCTATTTTTATCATGCGACTAGGAGAATAAAGGCAAATTAAAAGTGCACATGACTTAAAAGGAACTTAAGTCATCCCAAAAAGGTAATGAGAAAATAGAAAATGCATTGGCCATGCTAGGTTTTATATCAAATTTGCATAGGGTTTTTTGCATACTTAGGTTACTTTGCATGGATAAGGGGTTAACCGGAGATTGAAAACATAGTAGAGGACACAACCAAGACTAGAAAATTTAAGGTCTTTTTCACATGCTAGGCTCAACCCTTGTGGGAGCCTCATTTCACTCCACCTTTAGCCAAAATTCATCGAATAGGGAAATTTGGATAACAAGAAATAAAATAATATACACATAATTAGAGAACCGAACTACATGTGTTTGATTTTGCATTTTTTATGGTGTTCATGTTCTCTTCCAGCTGTTTGAGTAGAAGTTCTTAAAGGTCTAGTTGTGTAGCCTTCTTCACAATCTTGTATGTTATATCTACTTCTCCAAATGAGATTTTATTTAGCCTGCTTGCTTGTAAGAACTTTTATCCTAAGACATGCACTCCAAATTTGAGTTCATCATCATTTATGGTGGACACTCTTAGTCCTCTACCATCCCAATAAGCTCCAATGTTCTTCTTAGTTTCCACTCTTGGTGGGTGCCTAAGTGCTTTCACTTTCTCGGTTATGGGATAACCAGTGACAACATGTATCACATGCCTAGTTATTTGCTTAGGATCATCCAACCAAATCTTATGGTCATGAATTCTTCTCAACACCAACTGAATCCAATCGATTTTGAAGTTCTTTGGGAACATTAGGGCATTTGTGATCCCTTTCACCTCTATGTGTTTGTGTTCCTCTTTGAGTATTTCATCAACATTGCATAGCTTTTTCTAAGCTTTCTCAACCTCCTGATCACCCATTTCTGCAATCTTATAGTGTATATAAGCACGCACGTCTTCAACAAGTAAAACCCTAGCTGGAATTATGGAAAATGCTCCAGCATTGTTGGGTTGTAAGGCAATTTCAGGAAAAATCTTATAGTGAGGTTTCGTACAGGTGTTGTGTTTGATGAGATTAACCAGGTTCTTTTTATCATCCTTTATCTTTTGAGTTCTTGAAGTGGTAGCCATTGTTACAAATTTAGGGCTTCTCAAAATGATAAACAGACTTGTTGGTTCAAGTTCTAGTACTTACTTCCACCTTTGTTGATGTCAACGATCTAATTTGAAGTGCTTTTATGTGGGTTGGAGTCGCTCTACAATCCAATCACTTCTAGCTTTGGTTTCACTCTGGTTGCTCTGCTCGAGTTGCTAGTCAAAAATGAAACCCTTCCATCACCTTTTTATAGACTTTGCCCTAGTAATAAATGCTCAATCACTCACCGACACGTGTGAAGATAGATTCCTTGGTCAAAACATTAATCCTCTCTTGGTGATAACATGAAGTTTTGGGTAGTCTAAAACTTGCTTCGTTCACCGACAGATTTTGGTATGTAGAATACAACATTTTCACCCATGTGATTCCCAACAGATATCAGTTTACCTTAGAAACTTTTGCATTTTAGTGTTAACTGATGATTCTTGGTTAGTGTAGGTAACATAGCTTTGAAGGTGTACCGATGCATTTGGGTATGTGTTTACCGACAGGATAGTTTTCACATAATTATAACAAGTAAAGCCATAGTGCATCTAGTAATATGCTAATTTGGTATTTCAACTATGTACAATGGAACTGATGCATAATATAACTTGGTATAGTGTAGTTCCGTACTTACTTGTTTTGATTAGGTGGGGTGGTGATGTCACCAGATCTGTTGGATAAGGCACGTCACCATTTGCATTGCTCGGTCCAGCTTCATCATTTTTTGTAGCTTTTTTCTTGCATTTCTAATTTCTTTAATGGTGTTTCCATTGGCAAAGGTCCTGGTCTCTTTTATTCGGTCCCTGCAGTCTTTCTTGAGATAACCAACTTTATGACGGTGTAGATGTGTCATTCTAGCGTTAGTCCATCTTCTAGACTTTCTTTTCCATTGTCTCATGCAGTTTGTAGCAATGTGACCAAATCTTCCACATGTTGTACAATTTTTGCATGTGTTGTAATCCCAAACATATGAGTTACCAACTCTCTTCAGTTGATAGAGAGTTTCTTGATCTTTTGTCTTCCATGCTTGATTTTTCTTCTTCCATCATTCAAGAGTTGTGTGCCCAAGCATTTTGCAAGTAGGATAGTGTTTATCTATATAGTTTTCCTTCTTTGGTTGTTTCATCTCATATTTAGATTCATATGATTTATGTCCTTTCCTATTACATTTATAACAAATTCATATGAATGAAGATGTAGATTTAGGAATACCTTTCATTTTGCTTCTGCAAACATTTGATGTGTGACCTAGTTTTCCACACTGATTGCAAGACTGCTTTCTTGTTCTTGGATTTCCATATACATTCTTTAGATTAGCTTTATTTGGTGATTCTACATTCTTAGTATATCCTATTGTGATGTTGTTGTTGACTCTCCTTTGTCCATCAAGAAAATCATCCAATCTTTTATTGCTTTCTTTAGCTTTCTTGATTATTTCATTATGATGTTGAATTCTGCGTTTATGCTTGAGTTTTTCAATTTCTTCTCTTAGATCACCGATAGCATGTATTCTTTCAATGAGTTTTGTATTTAATCTATTTGCCTCTTGACTCATAAGAATAATCTGATTTGTAATTTCATAATGATGTTTTTTGAGTCTATGTATTTCTGACTCTTTCTCTTGTATCTTTTCAGCAACTTTCCTTCTATCATCAATAGCTAGTGTTCTTTCTTGCTCAGCTTGTCTAGCATTGTTCATAACATCAATCATCCTTACCATATGAGTCTCTTGACCAATTTGCAGATATTTTACTTGTCCAGCTAGATGTTGATTGATTTCATTCAGACTTGAGATGTTTTCTTCTGATGTGTCTAATGCTTTGCTAGTTTCTGTTTCTAAACAGTCAAAGAAATATGGTATCTCTTCCTCATGGTAATTTGTTTCAGTATAGAAAGAAGCCATAATATTTATTTCATCTAACATTTGTCTCATCTTGATTCTAGCTTCTTTATACTACTCATAGAAGATCTGAATTTCAAGCTTCTGATTCTCAATACCTTTTTCAAGTTTGTACTTCTCCATTGTATGATCTTTTCTCTGAACTCTTTAAGCTTTCCAAAATAAGAGATTAGGATCTTATACAAATTTTTGGAATTAATGAGAAGTGTGTACTAAGAGGGGAGGGGTGAATCAGTACCTCTAAAACTTTTATCTCTTTTAACATTTATCCATTGTGTAATCAATTGTAATGCCAACCATCTATTCTAAACTATCTTTGTGTTAGATACATTAATTCTTTAACTTTACCAAACAAATAAACATTCATAGAAACATTCATGAAAGTAATTAACACATTACACAAGATATGGTAACACATAAAACCCTGTTAGAAGGTAAAAATTGCACTGGGGATGACACCCACAAAACATCACTATCTACATATTGGTGTAACCACCTGAATTTGGTATGTCGCAACTATGGACCCTATTTGCCCTAAGTGTGATCATACCCTCGATTTATGTCCAAACGACACTATTACTGCTTGGCATAATTCTTTTAATCAATTTAATATCCTAGGTGATTTTTATCACTGATTTATATTAACTATTATAGCCATACAATTCAAATCAATTTCGACCAATCAAATCAAATCAAAATCAAACATGGATATAGTATTTAATTA
>MU224960.1:775907-809132 GCA_018584345.1 Thuja plicata | reverse complement strand
TTCTAATCAAATCCTTCATGCTAGGATAGTATTGGTCACTGATTTTGAGCATATTCTGAGGGCTAAATATGCAACTTATCATACTCTTTCTAGTTAGAAGGCAATAGGCCGATATTAGTGGTTTCTACGTTTTAACTAACCATTTGAGCTAATGCAATGACCTATTGAATGTTTGTGTCATTTTCAACAGGTACCCATTTACACACACACACAATTGGAAGGGGTCGGTTAAGGCTTACAATGTTGATCACTTATGATGATATACCCTATTAGGAGTATCATGTGGAGAGTTGTTAAAGTCTACTCTATTAAGTGCTTTGGCAACACTGTTTAGTGTGCACTCGGTTAAGAAATTTACAATAGGATTGTTAAATCCACCTTCCTTAAAAGGATTTTTACTTTTGCTTCACTTTTTAGAATGTAAGAAAAATTACTCTTTGACCTTATTTTATGCAATCTCCTATTGTTGATTACAGATCTATTCAAGATTACATGTATATGTGTATCACTTTTTGTGATTGAATAATACCTTTGTTTCTCGGTAGCCTATGTTCTTGGTTCTTGATAACCAAATTCATCTTTTCCTTTTCTGCTTCTTGAAACTATCATTCTGATCCATAGATGTGCTCATGGGCTACATTCATCCTCTCCTCATGTGAAATGAGTGATTACAACATCTATTTATAAGATAGATTTGACCTAATGAAGTTTCATCTGTTACAACATTAACTCTCTGATCATAGGTATACAACTTGACCTTGATCTCCTAGTCTATATGTTTTAAATCAGTTAGACTGATTAAAACAATTACAATAATTTTTCTTGTGCCTCAAGTAATGGATTTAAAAAAAATAAAAACTTTATAAATAGAATACACTTGCTTTATCTGACATGGAAGTCAGATCCACTTTTTCTGGGCTATAACTGATTCTCAGTGTCTGATGATTGGTATGCTCAGAAATTTGTTAGACTATCTTTCAGGTTCCCTAGCTCTATCAGGTTCCATTCATCAGTTTCTAATCTTTGGTGTTCTATTACTGTCTTGTCAAGTTGTGCTTTCAGTTCAGTGTTATCTTCTTTGTCAGGTTTGCACTTTCGGTGTTCTGCAAAATTGTGTCATCGGTTTCCTTGCATAGCTTATATCAATTTAATCTGAAAACCTGACACTCGATGTAGTGTAACCAATGGTTTACCAACTTGTGTTCTTTTTCATACTAATGACAAACTTTATGTTTATCAGTCTGTACTTTCCTATGATTTGGATAATTTAAATGAATAGTTGTCTCTATTTCCATTTTTTATACTCATTTGGATTGGTTATTGAGGACATTCCAGTTCATTACTTTGTAAGGAAGAGTGTCAAACTATTTTAAGGTTTCTTTCAAGGAGAGAATTAAATCCTTATGATAGTTTCAGTGAGTAGGATATTGAAATAGATTTGATAGTTATTTCTGCTTTTTAAGAAGTATGATTGAATTATGTAAGGCATAGTCTAATTTTGTAATCATATACAAGATTTGAATTTGATGTGTCTTTGATGTTAAAGGTCTTTACATATTGAATGATTCTATGCCCATTGGATAAGGCACTGGTCTGATGTGTTAGGTTGTGTGGTTCCCATCAAATTTATATACAAATTGTTATCATTTTCATTTTTATGTTATATTAAGCCTACCTGTTGAAAACTACTACATATTTAGGGAAGTTAATAGGTCAGCCTTGCCTAAGTTTGGAACTCAAAAAAATAAGGATGAGAATCCTTATTTCACTTGTATTTTCTCTTATCAAATTCATAGTCTGGCTTGTGAAGCTCTGCATAAAGATGATTGTTAGCATTTGTAGGATTTGTTATGAACTTTTGTAGTAAAAGGTAGGAGCATATCATTGTGAAAAGTTAATCCACTACATGATTTACTGAGAAGAAATAAATCATGTTAGGTACACCTACCTAAGCCTATGGAGCTCAACATGAAGGAGGATTTAATCCTCGTTAATTGGACTTGTTTCTTGACTTAATCAAAATTTGGGTTTTATAAGAGTCAAGCATTTCTGCTATATAGAATTCTACAAGAAAAATCTCCAATAGGGCCCAAAGCCCACTTAAATTCAATGCCCTGGGACAAAGTCAAATTGGGTCAACCTAGTCCATGATAAGGGTGACTTATTTTGACCTAGTCCCATTATTGTTAATTTCAAAGCAGATTTGGGTCTTGGAAAGTATGAAAAATTTTGGGGAGAGAAAACGAAATATGTAGGAAATAAAGTATAAAGACATTCAGATCTTGAACTCACTAAAATAGGGTCCAATATGTCCTAAAGCCACCAATAATGGGTGCTAACTTTTTAAGATTGTATAATAAGAAAGATATTTAATTGCTTGCACACTTGCATCTAAATTCTTGAGCAAGATCATGCCAAGCCACATAATAGATCAGGATGAGTCTATATCAAGTCATCTTGAAGGATTGTTAAATGAAATAAATAATCATTTTGAATCTTTGGAGAAGTCTACATGGAAAAATTTCAGAGTGAATATTATGCTATGAGATTCAATCAGTTGAACACATTAATTTCCAAAGACAAAATTTTATCAGGCCTACCAATTCATACGGTGAAGGATGCTTTAATCAGAGGTAGAAAAATTTATAGAGGTTTCATTGCTTATCATACATGTGTTTATGATATTGATAAGAACATAAAATATAGTGAAGAAAAGCTAACTAAAATATCAAAGACATTTTATCTTTGAAGGGCTTAGCTCCAGTCCATGTAGTTCAAGAACCCTGCTAGTGAGTTATGTGATTTGTGTATCTTCTATACAAGAGATGAGATCTATCCCCAAGTGAATGTTTCACTAGATGCTACCATTGGTAAGTTGATTAGATTTGAGATTAATGATTTTTATAATAGTGTGTCTGCTACATCTAAGATTGAAACTGCATTTAAGTCATCTTTGAATATTGGAAAATCTAAGGATGATAGACCTAAAGATGGATATGTGAGCAATGCTTGTGAGAAATTTTATAGTTGCACTAGTGGTCTAGAAGAGTTGTATGTTGAAGATGAAGAGAATGAGAGATAATTTGAAGTTTTGATGGATGGAAGATTATAAAGAGGAAGAGGTAAATACCAAGGTAAGTTTCCCTTGAAATGTTTTAACTACAACATGATTGGTCATATTGCTTCAAGTTGTCATGACAAAGAAGGTGATGAGAAGAAAGACAAAAAAGATAAAGACAAAAGAGAGAAAAGATTTAGGAATTTTAGAGATTACAAAAATAAAGGTAAGATGTCTTTTCATATTGCTAATGAAGACCTAAGTGATGATGATTCTGAAGACAATGTGATGCAAGGAGGGATTGGACAACTAGGGACAAAGAGGCTCTCAACTATCCAAAACAAATTGCAGAACAAACACAGAAGAAACAAATAAAAAGCAGGAGAGATAGAATGCAGAACTATTATATTACTTCATCAAACTTTATACATGTCAGGATGTAAGGCCTTCCCAGTTATAGCCATATACATTCAAATATGTTATAGAGTAGTCCTCTTACATGTGAGGCTATAAAACCCTCAAAAAAAATCTTTTAACTAACTCTTCCTACCCTCTGCTACCTAATCTAAGAACACATTAATACTTTTATACAAGAGGCTACCAAATGGTCAGCCCCTATAACCCTAAAGATCCAACATAGGAAAGAGTAACAACCCAGATTTAGGTCCACATGCATTCCAAAGAAAGATCCCAAAATTAAATTAGCGATGGAAATTAAATGCATGTGTCGGCCAAAAGATCCAACATCCAAAAACCAACTCAGTGAGAAGTCAACCAAGCACAAAGACCAGTCGGTAAAACTACCAAATAGAAAAAACAACCATCAAGACCCATCAGTGAAGTAAACCAAAACAAGTAACCAAGCCCAGGCAGTGAGCTGACAAACCTTCAACTGACCAAGCAAATCAATTATCGATCACTTTACCGAGCAGCCTCCAACAAGCTACCAAACCAAAACAAACATATTTTTGGTTGATACAGGATTACCAAGAACCAAATATGCTCATGCATCAGACACCTAGGGTTAAAAGAAATGATTCTCTGAATCATGAGTCAGGTACAACCTAAATTAAATCCAATTCAGATTGAGAAATCCAAGATGACTCCTCAATCGGTTTTCTCTTCCACTTTACCATATATTCCATGTAATCCTTTCCTCTTGTACTGCTACCAACTCTATGTTTTAGAATCTACTCAACTTCTTCTATCTATTTCTTAAGATAATCACTTGTTATTGTCACTTCTTTATTAGGTTCATTATACTCATACAAATCTAAAATATTGAATATAGGTGATATATCCATGTCCTAAGGTAATTCTACTTCATAAGTATTTCCACTGTCAAATATTTTCAATATCTTGCAATGACCAAATTTCTTCATCTTCAATTTACCATATATTCCAATAGGAAATCTTCCTTTCTTCAAATGAACCATAACTGCATCACCAACTTCAAAAGTCTTATCTCTCCTTGATATTTCTGCATTATCCTTGTATTTATGATTACTTTGCTCAAACTTATGTTTCACTTCCTCATGCAATGTCTTCACAAACATACAAAAAATTTCTCCTTCATCACTTCTCTTTTATCTTCAAACAATACTTTTCAAGTTTGATATACCTCTCGGTTGTGTGCCATTAAGAATCTCAAAATGTGTCTTTCTAGTACTCTATTTACCAAAATGTTATATGCAAACTCTGCTTGTACTAACATCAAATCCAAATTACTCAGTGTGTCTCCAACTAAGCATCTCAAAAAGTTACCCAAACTTTAGTTTACAACCTTTGTTTGTCCATTAGTCTATGGATGAACTATAGAACTATACTTCAATTCAATATCCAACTTCTTCCAAAGTGTTTTGCAAAAATAGCTAACAAACTTATTGTCTCGGTCAGAGATGATACTCCTCGGTAATCCATGCAATCTGACAATCTCTTTTAAGAAAAGATCTTCTATATGTACTGCATCTGATGTTTTCTTACATGGTATGAAATGTGTTATCTTAGAAAATCTATCCACCACAAAAAATATGGAATCATTACCTCGTTCTATCCTCGGTAAGCCAAGAATGAAATATGTGCTTATATCACTCCAAGGTTTCTTAGGAACATAAATCGGTGTATACAAACTAGTATTCTAACTTACTCCTTTTGCAACTTGACAAACTCCACAATTTTTCACAAATTTATGAACATCCTTATACAATTCCGGCCAAAAATACCTTTCCTTGAGCAGACTCAATGTCTTATCAATACCAAAATTTCCAGCCAAACCACTACTATGTTTTTCCTTTATCAAATTTGTTCTCATTGATCCTCTAAGTATACATAACTGAATACCTTTAAACAACATATCCTTTTGAATGAAACAGTCTTCAAATCTTCTTTTTTGATCTAGAATAGGTGCTCTGCACATTCTCCATGGCTTAGAAAAATTAGGATTATTTTCATACAAATATCTCATATCATCAAAACCAAGAACCTCAATTCTCATTTCAGTCAAAAAAGATCTTCTTCTACTCAATGCATCAGTAACTCAGTTAGAAACTCCACACTTATGTTTCATCACAAATGTGAAATTCTACAAATACTCTACCCATTTCATATGTCTTTGATTTAACTTATTCTGACTACCCAAATATTGTAAATCCTTATGATCAGTATATAACACAAATTCACTCGGCATCAAATAATGTCTCCATTTCATCAGGGCTTGCACAATATCATAGAACTCTTGATCATAGACATAATATTTCCTTTTTGCATCATTCAACTTTTCACTAAAGAAAGAAACAGGTTTACCTTCTTTAGTCAACATAGCTCCTATTGCACTTCCACTTGCATCACATTTAACTTGAAATACCTAATTGAAACTCAAGGTCTCAAAACTCTTTTAGCTCCATGTGTCCATTTGAATTCTCTTTTATCTCCTCTCATTGTCTCATTCATAGCATTACAAATAGAACTGAAATTTTTGATAAACTTCGTATAAAAACTTGCCAATCCATGAAATGATCTTACCTCACTGACATTCTTAGGTTTAAGCCAACTAAGTATAACTTCAAATTTCTTAGGGTCCATCTTTAAACCATCAGCTGAAATCACAAAACCTAAATACACAAGTTATTCTTTCATAAAGGAACATTTTTTCAAATTAATTAGCAACTTTTCTTCTTATAATCTCTGTAACACTTGTCTTATATGCATCAAATTCTCTTCTCTAGTCTTACCGAATATCAGAATATCATCCAAGTATACAATCACACATTTATTCAAGAATTTCTTCAAGACCTCATTCATCAACCTCATAAATGCACTTGGTGCATTAGTTAAACCAAAAGGCATAACCAACCACTCATGCAAAATTTCTTTCATCTTGAAAGTAGTCTTCCATTCATCACCTTCTCTAAATCTGATATGATGATATCCACTCTTTAAATCAATCTTGGTAAAATATGTTTCACCACTCAAATAATCCATTATATCATCCATCCTCGGTATAGAAAACCTATGCTTAACTATGATCTTGTTAATAGCTCTTGAATCAGTACACATTTTCCATTCTCCATTCTTCTTAGGTGCTAACACAGCTGGTACTGCACATGGACTCAAAATTTCTTTGATCAAACTTTTGTGCAACAACTCATGAACTTTTTCGTTAAGTTCCTCATTCTTGGTTGGTGTCAACTGGTGTGGTCCCTTGTTTGGAAAACTTGCCCCAGGAATCACATCCATACAATGACTAATATCTCTCATCAGTGAGAAACTATTAGGTACATTATCTAAAATTATTTCTTTGTACTTGGTGAGAAAATTTCTAACCTCCTCAGGAACTTTAGCTTTAGTTTTCTCACTCAGTTTGTTAGGAATTAAAGTATAACAAACATCATTCCTTTTCAGATCCTTAACAAACTGTCTACCTTCCATCAAGCAAAATTTCACAAATATACATATCTCACTAATAGATTTTTCAACCAAAGGTAACGAGATTTGCTTCTTACCATCAACCCAAATAGAATATTTGTTCACGCTTCCATCATGTATAGCATGTCTATCATATTTCCAAGGTCTACCCAACAAAATATGACAACAATCCATTGGCATAATATTACACAACACCTTATCATAATACTTTCCAATCTCTAGATTCACAAAACATTGATCACTTACCATTAATGTATGCTCATCCTTGAACTATGAAATCTGATAGGGTTTCAGGTGCTTCAATATTTCCAACTGCAAATTTGTGACCATCTCCTCAAATGCCAAATTTTTTGAGCTTCCACCATCAACAATAACCTTCCAAACTTTGTTTGTAACTCTGTGTCTAGTCTTGAACAAACTTTTCCTTATAGGATCTTTCTTATTATTCTCACTCTATAATATTTTTTTGACCATTAGGTTTCCTTCCTTCTCAGGTTCATTCAGTGATTCTTCTTGTACCAAAGCATTTTTGCTACTACCCACTTTCTTTCTTCCATGTGTACACTCAAAAGATCTATGCCCTTATTCACCATAATCATAACAAGTTCCTTGGAATCCTCTCCTACTATAGCCACCTCAGGAGTAATTACCTCTCCCTCTAAATGAATTTCCACCTATCAACTCGGTCTTGCCTTTATCTTGATGTGCATCTTGATTTTTCTTGTCCTGAACAGATCTAGGGTTTTCACTATAAGACCTACCTCTTCCTGTAGGGAATCTACCACCTCTTCCTCTTTACCTTTGTTCATGCCTTTTATTCAATTTCTCCTCAACATTTAAGGAAAATTGATAAGCTTCTTCAATACTCTCCATCTTTACCAAAATTATCTCATCTTGTATAGATCTTCTTAATCCATTCAAGTATCTTTCTATTCTTTCCACTTCATCTTCAACATGTCCAGATCTGATATCTAACCTATATAATTCCTCAGTATAATCTTTCACCGAGCTATCTTTCTACTTCAAAATTTGCATTCTCCTAACTAGGTTAATCTGGAAATCACAAGGTAGAAACTTGCCTTTCAATTTATTTATCATCTTGTTCCATACCTTGATCTTTTCTTTACCCTTCTTCTTTTGATCTAATTGCAGATGCTTCCACCACAAGGATGCATGGCCTTTCAACATTGTACTTGCAATCTTTACCTTTTTCTCCTCTGATACATTTTCCTACTCAAAAGTATTTTTCCATATCGTTTATCTAGTCTATCAATTCATCCAAATCTAATTTTCCACTATACTCAGGGGGATTAAACTGAGGTGTGGACATCAAACTTGTCAATGCTCACAGCAATCTCTCTTTATCCTGATCCATCACAGGTGCAGGTTTGACTTCTCTTGGCACTTATTCAGCTTCATCATCACTAACATCCTTTAGATGTCTTCCTTGGCATTGGGTTGTTTCAATAGCTTCTAATATGGCAGCAATATGTCTTAGCATATCAACTAGATGTAGATCAGCATTTCCTCTCCCACAAACCATCTTAAAACCCTCTACAATTGCAAGTCAGATTGTAATCTACTACCCCACAAAAAATCCACCAACTAAGGCTTTCAAGAAGGAACCTCAGATCTAACCTTCACTCTGATACCACCTAACACAAGGAGGGATTGGACAACGAGGGCCAAAGGCACTCTTGGCTATCCAAAATAACTTGCAGAACAAACATGGAAGCAACAAACATAGAGTAGGAGAGATAGAATGCAGAACTGTTATATTACTTCATCAAACTTCATACATGTCGGGTTGTAAGGCCTTCCTAGTCATGACCATATATATTCAAATCTATAATAGATCAATCCTCTTATATGTAAGGCTATAAAACCCTCAAAACAAATCTTCTAGCTAACTCTTCCTACCCTCTGCTACCTAATCTAAGAGCACAATACTACTTTTATACAAGAGGCTACCAAAAGGTCAGCCCCTAAAACCCTAAATATCCAACATAGGAAAGAGTAACAACCCAGATTTAGGTCCACATGCATTCCAATGAAAGATCCCAACATTAAATTAGCTATGGAAATTAAATGCTCATTTTGGCCAAAAGATCCAACATCCAAAAACAACCTCGGTGAGAAGTCAACCGAGCATAGAGACCAGTCGATAAAACTACCGAGAAGCCAAAACAACCACCAAGACCCGTCGATGAAGTAAACCAAAACAAGTAATTGAGACCAAGTGGTGAACTGATAAACCTTCAACCGATCAATCAAAGCAGTTACCAAGCACTTTACTGAGCAACATCTAACAAGCTACCGAACCAAAACAAACATATTTTTGGTTGATATAGGATTTCCAAGAACCCAAGATGCTCCTGCATCACAGTGATGGAGTGGAAGTTGTGTATGTTGCTATAAAGATTAATTTGATGATGAAAATAAAAATGAACCCAGAGCCCTCTTATCACAAGTAAGTAAAAATAAAACTTGTATTATAGATAGTGTTTGTTCACATCACAAGACTAGTGACACACTTAAGTTTATTTCCTTGGAAAATCATGATGGAGGATGTGTTAGATTCGGTAATGATGCTCCATACCCTATGAAAGGAAAAGGATCTATAATTCTATTGAATAACACAAGGTGTGATGATGTTTATTGGGTTGAAGCTTTGCAATATAATCTGTTGAGTGTAGCACAATTAAACAACATTGGTCATCGACTGGAATTTCAACATGGAAAGGTGAAAGTTTTTAATAAGAAGGAGAATTTGATTCCTACTGGATAACAATCTAAAGGTAATTAATTTTATCTTTATACTTTGATTAAGAGTTTCCTATTTGCGAAATTTGAAGATATTTGGTTATGGCACAAAAGGCTTTGTCATGTTAATTTTGACAACTTAATCAAAGTGAGTAGAAAGAATAGATTCAGAGGACTACCAAGACTTCAAAAGCCTAAGAATGTAATGTGTAAAGAATTTCAAGTTGGGAAGATGAAAAAATATAGTTTTTCAAGAAAGATTTATGTTACAAAAGGAATTTTGGATCTAGTTCACACTGACCTATGTGGACCCATGAGAACTCAAAGCTATTATGGAGATAGATACTTTATTTTGTTTGTGGATTATTCTAGAATGATGTCTGTAATGTTCTTAAAATAAAAATATGATGCATTTCAAATGTTTAAATGGTACAAGGCCCGAGTTGTGAAAGAAATAGGAAAATAGTTGAAATGTTTGAGATCTGATAGAGGAGGTGAGTTTACATCTGATGATTTTACACTATTTTGTAATGAGAATGGAATCAAAAGACAGATGTCAACACTGAGGACACCACAACATAATGGTATTGCTAAAAGGAGAAATAGATCTATTGTTTATTGTGCAAGGACTTTGATGATTGAGAAAGGTATTTCTCAAAAAATTTGGAGAGAAGCAGTCAGTACTGCTATCTATGCATTGAACTGAGTTCAGATAAAGAAAGGTACCAACAAGACACCCTGTGAAATCTAGTATGATCATAAACCTAATTTAAGTTACTTTAAAAATTTTGGAAGCAGATGTTATATAATCAAATATTCAAGAGAAGAAAAGTTTGATTTTAAAGGAGAAGGGATATTCTTAGGATATTCTACAAGAAGTAAAGCATATAAATGCTTGAACAAAGTTAATAACAAAAATGGTGGAAAGTGCAAATGTGAGAATTGATGAGTTTGCAAAAAAGAATGATGAAGAAAGAAAGAAGGAACCTGAAGACTATGATAGATTTGTATATGTACAACCTGATGTTCCTAACACCTTACCAAGAGAACCTACCGAGGAATAAGTTGAACATGGAGCCCAACAACCGAGTGATGAGGATGAAGCACACACACCCACCGAGCCTATTTTGGCAAAGTATGTGAGAAGACACCATTCCCCTAGTAATATTATTGGAAGTAAAGATGTTGGAGTAAAAATTACAAGCAAGGTGAGAGATAATACATGTTTGATAGGTACATTGAGCCTAAGAAAGTTAAATATGCACTAGAGAATGAAGATTGGATGAAAGCAATGAAAGAAGAATTTGATCAGATTGAGAAGAATAACACATGGTCTTTAGTACCCACGCCTCAAGATAAGAATGTTATTAGTACTAAATGGATTTTGATAAACAAGTTGAATGAAGATGGAGAAGTTATCAGAAATAAAACAAGATTGGTATGCAAAGGTTATGCACAAGAAGAAGGTATTGATTATGGAGAGACTTTTTCACTTGTTTGTAGATTGGAAGGAGTTAGACTAATTCTAGCTTATGCAGCTTACAAAGGATTTAAATTATATCAAATAGATGTCAAGTATGCATTCTTAAATGGAATACTTGATGAGGAAGTATACATAGATCAGCCAGAAGGATTCATTGAGAGCTCAAACAAGAACAAGGTATGTAAATTACACAAAAAAAAATGGTTTGAAGAAAGCATCCCAAGCATGGTATGAGAGATTTCACTCTTATCTAATCAAAATAGGATTTTAGAGAAAAAGTGATAATAGTAATGTTTACTTAAAGTGTGACAATAACAACAAGGTTTTAATTGCTGAAATATTTGTTGATGATATTATTTTTGGAGGCAATGACACCTTTATGTAAGGCATTTTCTGATGAGATGAAGAAGGAATTTGAGATCTCAATGATTGGAGAGATTAAGTTATTTCTAGTTCTACAAATATAGAAATTTGTAGATGGGGTCTATATTACACAAGTCAAATATATTAAGGAGATCCTCAAGAGTTTTGGAATGGAAGATTCCAAACCTGTTGGAACACCGATGGTTACTGGTTGTAATTTATCAAAAGAAGAAGAGACACAAGAAGTTGATAGTACTCTTTACCGATCCATGATTGGTAAATTGTAGTATGTTATTCACAGAAGACCTGATATTTCACATTCAGTTGGGATTATTGCAAGATTTTATTCTAATCCTAAAGAAACACTTATGTCTATAGTCAAGAGAATTTTGAGATATCTGAAAGGAACTGAAGAGTTTGGGTTACTTTACAAGAGAGGAGGTACTTTTGACTTGCAAGTCTATAATAGTGTAGATTGGGCTGGAAACATTAATGATAGGAAAAGTACTAGTGGAGGAGAATTATTTCTAGATGAAAGATTGGTCACATGCCTAAGCAAGAAGCAAAGTTGCATTTCACAGTCTACTACTGAGGAAGAATATGTTGTTTCTGCCATGAATTGTGCAAACATTATTTGGATCAAACAATTAATTGAAGGTATACAAGAGATAATCTCATATCCTATTATTATTTTCTATGATAATACAAGTGTTATAAACATATCAAAGAATCTGGTTATACATTCAAATACCAAGCACATTTCTACCAAGTATCACTACTTGAGAGAACAAGTTCAAGAGAAGAATGCGATATTGGAGTATGTAAATTCAAAGGAACATCTAGTTGATATCATTACAAAGCCACTACCAAAATATGCTTTTGAGTATCTCAGAGGTAAATTAGGGGTTCTTCCCCTATCCAATATTCACTAAGAGAATGAGACATGCTACATCAATTATGTACTTTATTAGAACATATTTCTTGAATAGATGTTAGTATGACACACTTTAGGTGATTACTGAAGTTGTGTGGGAGATTTTTGTATGAAATTATTTATAAGTACATGTTAGGTATAATCCATTGTTGAACAAGTTTTCAGGAGTATGGACTTTGGCATTTTTTTCAAAGAGGGAGAGATTGTACAGATATTTATCCATTAAGAGAAATATTGATCAAGGAAGAGGTTGTATTAATGACATTTATCCAAGAGGGGGCACATTTTGATGAAAGATTGAATCAGAAACCAAATTATCAACTCAGAGGGAGTATTGACAGTATTGAGTATTACCATCATCAATTTTTGTAGAGATGTTGTAGGGTTGTGATCAATGCCAAAGAGGGAGATTATTGATCTAACTAATGAAGATGACAAAGACTGAGTGATACCAAGTATACACTATTGTAGAAATACTTAGATCAGTTATTATTTTGTCATTGATGTGAAGCAATTGATTACTGATTTTTATTGAGTTACCATATCATAAGTTGGAGAATTTAAATGGGTGAAAAATATAAATCAGATCATGATGAAGTATTATTCATATAGTTTTCTACTATATATTTGATGCTATCAAATCGGTATATTTGATTGATTTAGTCAGAAGATTGCAAGAGTTAAAGTTTCATATGTATTAAGTTACTCTAGTGAGTTAGACTGAGTCTTTCAGGATTGAGTCACCAACTACATAGAGTCACAGTTATCAAGTAGCAAGAGTGAATCAAGCACCGAGCAATAAATGAAGATAGTTACTGAGTTTCAAGAAAGTTTACCAAGTATAGGATATTGATTAAGAATGAAGATAAGATCAAATTTAATGTGTATATATGATGAGCTAGATGAAGATAAGTATTAAAGGAATTTTGTTACAATATCTATGAGTGATAAAATTAAAAGAGAAGATCTAAGGTGATGATTAAGCGGTTAAACCTGATTATGTGAGTTCCAAGAAAATTTCAAGTCATGAGATAAATTTAAATAGTTTATTGAGCTAAGATTTGTGAAGTTGATCAAATGGTTGAGTGCAAATGATGGAAAACCTAATCAACAGGATTAAGAGGTAAAAGGATGTCTATTTAAATGATAAGAACTATTGAATCATAGATGCTGGAAAGTTGAGTTGGAGAACAAAAAGGAATTGAAGAACAGAGCTACCGAGCATAATAGAGAAGCAAAAAAGGAAGATTCTACAGTCTGAAATAGAGATTGATGTTTTACGTAAAGCTAGTATTCATTTGACCATAAAGGATTTGATACAGGCATAGTGAGTTTCTATTTTTACAGATCATTATTTGTTGTTGCTTATTGACATTTGTAACAGAGAAAATCCTAGACGTAGGTGACATTCCAAAAGGGCGTTGAAAGACCTCTAACAAGACCACTTTTAATAGAGTGAAGATCTTAACAGATCTAAGGTAAGTACCCTAACAGAGTCACATTTAGCAAATTTATTTATAAATCTTTAACAGAATAAGCTTTTAACCAAGCATACTTCAGAAGGGTACATTCTTATTATGGGTAAAAATTCCCACAGAGGTTTTTCCCTTATTGGGTTTCCTCATTAAATATGGAGTTATATGTGTCTGAATGATTATTTATATATTGTGAGATGTATGTTTGTTAAATTTGTTAAGTAGTTTGGTGAGTCAGTTATTACTGTATTCAGTTCTACCAAGTGGATCAGTGAGCTAAGTTTAAGTTTTCAAGTTTGATTTTGTCTGATTAACCCCCCTCTCAGTGGGACCAATAGAGCTTACCTGTTTAAGTTGATTTTTTTTATTAAAACTTTATGCTATACACAATCAAGTATATTAGATCAATTTTTTGAATTGATTTAAGAGAGTGGAGTAAAAAATTGATATGCTAACATTTTCAATGTGAAAAGAACCTCAATGCAATGGATAGGTTTATGATTTTTGTATTGCACCTACATGGAGCTGTACAAACATAGTTGATGTTCTTTCTCAGTTCATTGTTTTGGATTGTTGTCTGAATCCATTTGTAAAGCAGTAAGCTTTTCTAAGTGTTGTAGCCCTCTTTTGTAATTGAGCAATGAGCTATATTCTGTAAGCTTGAATGCATGTGCATTCCCCTCATGTACTCAAACCTTCAAAAAAGTTATCATTTCTATAAAATTAATTGTTAGAATAACTGAGAGGGGGGGTGAATCAGTGGCCTAAAAAATATTCCAATAAATTAACCCAAAAAATTAGTACCATAATATTAAGCCTCTAGTTATCTTTAGTCATACAAGATGAATGCCTTGAAATATTCTTAACAAATAACTACTGCTCGGAGTTCACTGTAAAACCTTATTCTTACTGTTTACCGATTAGCAGTCTTTCATTTACCGAAATACAGTAAATTACTTAGTGTATATCGATCAATCCAGATATAGTTGTGTAATGAAAAACACTAAAGTAATGACTCATAAACACATTGAAACATGGATTTTTAACATGGAAACCTTGTTAAGGGTAAAAACACTTGGGACCGATAACCAAAATTTTCACTCTTCTGAAGTAAGCTCGGTGAAGAGCCAACCATGTTAAAGGTTACAAACACACTGTTAGGTGTGACCTTGTTAGAGGATTTAAATAGAATAGTTTGTCACTTGATGTCTTCATTTCTAGACATTAAACAAGTGGTGTTTATATCATCAAGATAGAAAAGTTTACCTTTTGTCTATTCACCAGTTCTGATCAAACTTCCTGATTCATTGAAGATCTTTGCCTTCTTATTCTCAAATGCTACTCGGTGACCTATGTTATTCAGCTGTGTAACACTTAATAGATTTTAATTAAGTCCTTTTACCCAGTATGCATTTTCACATTTGATCAGGTTATTCAACATTATGGATCCTTTACCTTCAACTGGACAAGGTGTGTCATTACCCATTCTTACTAACACACCATTATAGTACTCACAAGTTTCAAAATTTTGTTTATCACCGGTCATGTGGTGAGTACAGCCACTATCTATAATCCAAACATCATTCTTACTAACCTTAGATATGAGTGCAGTTTCTACATACCTTTCTTCTTCATCTGAATCATCCTTCATGGCTACAAATACCATCTCAATGTCCTCATCAGATTCGGTGTTAGTATCTCCAGCTTTGTTCTCAGCAAGGTAACAAGATTTCTTCCCTTTGTCCTTTTAGTCTCGGGTATCTTTATATCATATTGTCGGTTGCTTTGGTAATATTTTTCATCATCTCTATCAAAATTCTTTTTTTATGTTCTGTCATTACTTATGTCATATTTTCTTCTATTAGGACATCTTACAGCGAAGTGTCCAAAATCTTTACAATTAAAACATACAAGTGGAAAGTTACCTTTGTGTATAACTTTGCCTCTCTCTAATCTTCTTGTTATTGATGCTTCAATCTCATTAAGTCCTTGGTCATCACTATCACTTTCACTATCATTTCCCATAGTGTGTTTATGTCTTGACTTACTTATTTTCAAAGAAGATTTGAATGTAGACTCTATAGATGGTAAGACATTGTTATCAAAGTTATTCATCTCAAATGAAATCAGTCTACCAACTAGACTATCTAGAGTAACATTATTATTTGAAACTACTCTCATTTCTTGTATAAAAGATACTCTAATAGTATATACAGGCAATAAGGTTCTTAGGATTTTACTTACCACTGTCTCTTCTTCAAGTACACCTCCAACTCTTCGGATGACATTTACTATCTCTTTTATTATGCAGCTATACTGAGTGATATTTTCTCCTTATTTAATCCTTAGGTCATCAAACCTCCCTCTTAGGCTTTCTTCCTTAGCTCTTAGTACATTAGCATCTCCTCCATGTACCAACTTCAATTTATCCCATATTTTCTTTGTAGAGGTGCAGGTTTGACATCTTCAATCTCAACATCAGAGAGTGAGGAAGTAGGCTCTATCATCATGCAATTATGCTCATGCTTTTCTCTTAATTTCTCAAGTGTGTGAGGTCCTGTAGGCAAAACATATTCCTTATCTAAGTATTGAACAATATCATTCCCAATACCTGATTGGTGGAGTCTTATTCTGCTTTGCCATGATGCAAAGTTGTCTTTTTTTAACTTGGGCACATCTTGTCTATTCATTTTGTGATCTTTTGCTTGAGCTGTTAAACTCCCTTTCTAAGCACACAAGCTCTTATACCAATTGTTATAATAACTGAGAGGGGGGGGTGAATTAGTGGCCTAAAAAATATTCCAATAAATCAACCCAAAAACTTAGTACCACAATATTAAGCCTCTAGTTATCTTCAGTCCTAGAAGATGAATGCCTTGAAATAATCTTAACAAATAACTACTACTCAGAGTTCACTGTTAAACCTCATTCTTATTGTTTACCGATTAGCAGTCTTTCATTTACCAAAATACAGTAAATTACTTAGTGTATACTAATCAATCCATATATAGTTATGTGTAATGCAAAACACTAAAGTAATGACTCATAAACATATGGATTTTTAATGTGGAAACCCTATTAAGGGAAGAACCACTTGGGACCGGTAACCCAAAAAAATTTCTCTTCTAAAGTGAGCTCAGTGAAGATCCAACCCTGTTTAGGGTTACAAACACACTGTTAGGTGTGACCTTGTTAGAGGATTTAAATAGAATAGTTTGTCACTTGATATCTGGAATATCTATGCTACTTTATATGACCAAACCCAATGCAGTTTGTCAATTGGTATCTGGCATCTCTATGCTATCTTCATGACCAATTCTTTTGATACTCCTTGGGATGCATCTCAATATAGAAAGGATTGTTAAGTCCTGCTCAGTTAAGAGACTTTCTTATCCAATGGTTAAATTGAAACAGTAAATGATTTGTTCATATATACAACTATACTTTGCATATTTTTAGATCTATTGTAAGCTCATAATACCTTTTTGATCAATGTATCTTTTTAATACCTTTGCTCCACTCTTTCTTCTTTGTGATGTTGTGCTTCTCTATTGCTCAGTGTCTATAGAAATATAGCTCTATTCTTTAGCTTGATTGATCAGGACTGTATGAAGTTCTTCATCAGTTTATCATCAGCATCCTCTTTTATATTCACTCCCATAATTCATAATGAATTAGATTGTCTCTTTATAGACATGAAATCATTGTTTCTAGGTTCTTGATTTTCTTGATCTTGGCATGATCCATAATTCTCACCAATCTTGATTTAAAGCAAACTATAGTTTTAATCTCGTAGATTTCTCCTTGATAAATGGAATAAAATAGCTTTAAAACTCTAGCTATTAACTTATCATTGAAAACAATGTTAACAACCAGTTAACTCCATATTTATCTCTTTCTAGCTAAGTACTTTTTCCTTTCTGAACTTCAATTCTTTTTGGTTTTTGACTCTTTGTTAGCTTTGGTCAACACTTCAGTTCTTTGTGCATCTCCATCGGGGTTGTTTGTTTGTCAGGTAACACTGTGAAATTTTGTCTATCGGTAATGCTTTGTAATTTTGCTCATTGGTAATTCTTTTTGGGTTTCTTTCTCGGGCATCACTGTGACTTTCTTTTGAGTTTCTCTTTCCGTTGGGGTGTACTATCTATCAGTGTTTGTAGTCACTTTGTGAATACTTAACTTTTATGCATTATTGATAGTATCACCTTTATCTTTTTGGTTTTTTGAAGTCTTTGACACTTTGTATATAATCAATCTGATTATATCAAGTTGACATCAATGACAATACAATCCATTAACTAATTTAATGTCTTGCATTGACTTTCTTCATTTTGGTGATCATCAACTTAACATCTACAAAAATTCAATCAGTTATGGTTTGTCAATCTCTCCCTTTGACATTGATGGAAACATACTACATTATCACACTATATTATTACTAATACAATATGAAATATAACAATTGAAGTTCATCAAACTACCAATCTTATTGTTCTATAACTAATACAAATGTCTATCTTTTTGTAAACTCATATAGCTTAGATTTGTTTCTTGCAGAGTGCTCTCTTCAATCTTCAATCCCTTTACTAGATGGATGTATCAGCTTCTAATTTTGATCGCTACTCTCTCTTTGACTATTCCTCTCCTTGATCATCTCTTTTTCCTTTGACAGCAATCTCTCCCTTTGTATGTATTCTCTTCCTCATGATGGATATTTTATATGTAACTCTCTCCCATCTGGATATTCTCTCTTTTACAAGTTACATCTCTCCCTTAGGATATTCTTTCCCTTTGACAACAATGCCAAAGTAAATATCTCTTTATTTAATATATTCCTTGAATTTACCTTCCATCAGCAACATACCTCTATGTTAGCCAAAATTCTCTCTGGTGTTCAGTGTAGATAAATACCTTATTGTGTACAGATATATCTTTGCAGTCCATTTCTTTGTTTGCATCACCATGAATGATTTTCTGATTTGTGTATAGGTTGATGCAATCTCCTAGTCATCTTACTAACTGATAGACAAGATTTGTACCCCTAGTCTCTATCTCAGATACTTAAATGTATCTTTCAGTAATGGCTTGGTAAATATGTCAGCTAATTGTTCCTTTGATTGAACATATTCTAGTATCACTTCTTTTGCTTGCACTGGTTCTCTTAAGTAATGATACTTGATAGCAATATGCTTAGTCTTAGCATGCATGACTGGATTCTTTGATATGTTAATTACACTGGTATTATCACAATAGATAATTACTAATTCAAGAATATTCATATTCATACCATCCAACAATTGTTTGTTCCATGCAATATTAGAGTCGTTTGCAACAGCAACCACATATTCTTCTTTTGTAGTAGATTGTGAGATGCATCATTGCTTCTTGCTGATCCATGTGACAAGTTTGTCACCCATGAAGAATGCTCCTCCAGTTGTGCTCTTTCTATCATCTAAGTTTCCAACCCAATCAACATTTGTATAGACTTGAAGCTCAAATTTTCCCTTTTTGTTATACCATAATCCATAGTCTTTGGTGGTCTTTAGATATCTCAGAATTCTCTTGATAGCAGTCATGTGTGATTCTTTGGGATTAGCAGAGAATCTTGCAACTATTCCAACTGCATATGCTATGTTTGGTCTGGTATGAAAAAAATACATTAGTTTGCCAATCATTGATCTATAAAATGTCTTATTTACCTCATTTTATTTTTCTTCTTTTGTCATATTACATCTGGTTGCTATAGGTGTTCCAACTGGTTTGGAATCTTCCATCTTGAATATCTTCAACACTTCCTTGATGTATTTGGATTGTGTGACATATATGCCTGCATCTTGTTGAAGAATCTGTAGACCAAGAAAGAATTTGATCTCCCCAAAAATAGACATTTCCAACTCTTTTCTCATTTCATTAGCAAAGGATTCGCATAGCATATCAATACCCCCAAATATGATATCATCAACAAATATTTCAGCAATCAAGATGTTATCATTTGTATCTTCTTTTAAATACAGATTGCTATTTTCACTTGTTCTTACAAATCCAATGCTTATGAGATAGGAGTGAAGTCTTTCATACCAGGCTCTAGGTGCTTGTTTCAATCCATACAAGGCTTTATGTAGTATACATACTATGTTTCTCTTGTTTGGATCAACAAACCCTTATGGTTGTTCAATGTATACCTCTTCTTTGAGTATTCCATTTAGGAATGCAGATTTGACATCGATCTGGTATACCTTGAATCCTTTGAATGCAACATAAGCAAGAAGAATTCTAACTCCTTCTATTTTAGCAACAAGTGCAAAGGTTTCTCCATAATCAATTCCTTCTTCTTGTGCATATCCCTTGCATACTAATCTTGCTTCATTCCTTATGACTTCTCCATTCTCATTCAGCTTGCTTCTGAATATCCATTTGGTACCGATGACATTTTTGTCATTTGGTCTTGGTACTAGTGTCCATGTCTTTTTCTTCTCAATATGTTCTATCTCTTCATTCATATCACATGCCCATTCTTCATTTTCAAGTGCAGCATTAATAGATGTAGGCTCAAAAACATAAATTAAACATCTAGTGTTTAGTGACTTACTTCTTGTTCTCATTCCATCCTTCTTGTCTCCTATGATCTAATTCTGTGGATGATGTCTTCTGACATACTTGGCAAGTTTCAGTTCATCTCTTTTTTCATCATTCTGATCATCATCTTGTCCTTCATTCTAATTTGCATCACTCAGAACATCATCTTGAGTATTTTCATGATTTTCAATAATTGCAGCCTGATGCTCGGGTGCAATGTTCTGTTGCTCAAGAGCGATACACTATTTCTCGGGTAGAGTGTCAGGTTCATCGGTATAAAAAAACCTATTGTAGTCTTCTAGTTCTTTTCTTCTTTCCTTATCATTTTTCTCTGCATATTCATCTATTTTGACATTTGCACTTTCAATGATCTTGTTAGAGGACTTGTTAAGACATTTATAAGCCTTTATTTTGGTAGAATACCCTAGAAATATTCCTTCTTCACTTTTGGATTCAAGCTTTCCATTTCTATCATCTTTCAAAATATAACATTGACTTCCAAAAATTCTGAAGTAACTTACATTGGGTGTGTAACCATACCATAGCTCATAGGGTGTCTTTTTGGTGTATTTCTTCAATTGTACTTTGTTCAATGTGTAGACAGAAGTACTGATAGCTTCCCTCCAAAATGTTTGAGTGATACTTTTCTCAATCATTAGTGTTCTTGCACAATCAACAATGGATTTGTTTCTCCTTTCAGCAATCTCATTTTGTTGTGGTGTTCTTGGTGCGGAAACATGTCTTTTAATTCCATTCTCATTGCAAAAGTTAGTGAATTCATCTTAAACAAATTCCCCTCCTTTATCTGACCTTAAACATTTTAATTCCTTACCACTTTGTTTTTCTGCCATAGCTTTATGTCATTTAAACATCTTGAATGCTTCTGATTTTTCTTTTAAGAACATAACTGTCATCATTCTAGAATAATCATCTACAAAGAGAATAAAATATATATCTCCATAGTAACTCTTTGTCCTCATGGGTCCACATAGATTAGTATGGACTAATTCAAGAATTGAATTAGATGTATGGGTTTTTCTCTTGAAACTAGACTTTTTCATCTTACCTTTTTGACAATTCTTACACATAATATGCTAGGGCTTTGACCTACTCAGTAAGCCTCTTACATTCCTTTTATTGCTTATCTTTATCATGTTGTCAAAATTCACATGACATAATCTCTTATGCCACAACCATATGTCTTCATTTCTAGCCATTAAACAAGTGGTTTTTACATCATCAAGATAGAAAAGGTTACCTTTTGTCTGTTCATCAGTTCTGATCAACCTTCTTGATTCATTGAATATCTTTTCCTTCTTATTCTAAAATGCTACTCGGTGACCTATGTTATTCAGTTGTGAAACACTTAATAGATTGTAATTAAATCCTTTTACCTAGTATGCATTTTCACATTTTATCAGGTTATTCAACATAATGGATACTTTACCTTCAACTAGACAAGGTGTTTCATTACCCATTCTTACTGATCCACCATTACAGTACTCAAAAGTTTCAAACTTTTGTTTATAACCAGTCAAGTGGTGAGTGCAGCCACTATCTATAATCCAGACATCATTCTTACTAACCTTAGATATGAGTGTAGTTTCTACATAGCTTTCTTCTTTGTCTAAATCATCCCTCATGGCTACAAATACCATCTCAATGTCCTCATCAGATTTGGTGTCAGTATCTCCAGCTTTTTCCTCAACAAGGTAACAAGGTTTCTTCCCTTTTTCCTTGTAGTATCGGGTATCTCTTCTGTCAGATTGTCAGTTGCTTCGATAATCTCTGTCATCACCTCTATCAAACTTCTTTTCACATGTTTTGTCCTTACTTATGTCATCCTTTCTTCTATTAGGACATCTTACAGCAAAGTGTCCAATCTCTTTACAATTAAAATATACAAGTGGTAATTTACCTTTGTATCTACCTTTGCCTCTCTGCAATCTTCTTGACATTAATGCTTCAATCTCTTCAAGTCCTTGGTCATCACTATCACTTTCACTATCATTTCTCATAGTGTGTTTATGACTTGACTTACTTATTTTCAAAGAAGATTTGAATGTAGACTCTATAGATGGTAAGACACTATTATCAAAGTCATTCATCTCAAATGAAATCAGTCTACCAATTAGACTATCTAGAGTAATATTATTGTTTGCAACTACTCTCATTTCTTGTATAGAAGATACTCTAATAGAATATACAGGCAGTAAGGTTCTTAGGATTTTACTTACCACTGTCTCTTCTTCAAGTACACCTCCAACTCCTTAGATGGCATTGACTATCTCTTTTATTCGGTAGTTATACTGAGTGATATTTTCTACTTCTTTCATCCTTATGTCATCAAACCTCCCTCTTAGCATTTCTTCCTTAGCTCTTAGTACATTAGAATTTCCTCCATGTACCAGCTCCAATTTATCCCACATTTTCTTTGCAGAGGTGCAGGATTTGACATCTTCAAACTTAGCATTAGAGAGTGAGGAAGTAAGCTCTATCATCATGCAATTATGCTCATGCTTTTCTCTTAATTGCTAAAGTGTGTCAGGTCATTTAGGCAACACATATTCAGTAACTAAGTATTGACAATATCATTTCCAATACTAGATAGGTGGATTCTTATTTTTATTTTCCATGATGCAAAGTTGTCTTTGTTTAAGTTGGGCACATCTTGTTTGTTCATCTTGTGATCTTTTGCTTGAGTTGTTAAACTCCCTTTGTAAATGTATAGTCATAAAATGGAATCATTTCCATTGTAGATTGGTTTATCCTTTCAAGTAAGTGGTTTGGGGTCATGTCAAGCACCTTGAATGGGTCTCTAACTTGGATCTGGATTTCTCCGCTGTTATGCCCCATTTCCCACTTTTTTTAGCCTGTACCTGACACTTTAAACTACAAACTGAGATTTTTGACCTCAAGGTCAGAATCTACCTTTCTGGGTCAAGGTTGACCTCAGCCTTGACCTAATTCAAGGTTGACCTCAACCTTGACCTAGGTCAGAATTGACCTTTTCTGACCCAAGATCCAGATTTCATGTTTCCAGGATTTCTGAGTGTTGGGCTTTGAAAAATTTTAATTCCCACTTCTGGGTCGGTTGTTT
This sequence comes from Thuja plicata, assembly GCA_018584345.1. NCBI lineage: Eukaryota > Viridiplantae > Streptophyta > Pinopsida > Cupressales > Cupressaceae > Thuja > Thuja plicata. Next base: position 785,456 of record MU224960.1, on the reverse strand, counting down.
TGGGTTATGAAATGATGACTCTTGAAATTATATTTAATATATGTCCTATTATAAGGGTATAGGTCTAATTGGAATTTAATTATCCTATGTAGGCCTCTCTAGAAGATTGTGCCCTAGATTCATATATAAGGAAGCTTTCTCCTCTCATTTTCTCTAAGACTTGAAATGATAAAACCATGATCATCAACTATCGAAGACTTAAGAAGTGAAATATAAAGGTGAAGAAGAAATATTTGAAGCAATCCAAGTAGCCATTGAAGCATTCATCCATTCTCAAGCATTCAAGCACCTCTTAAGCACTCAATTCATCAAGGAGATCCATTGGTAGCCATTGAAGGATTCAAGCTCTAGGGAGCCCTCTTGTTGAAGATTTCTCCATCTACATTCCTCCAAGCCTCTTCCTATTCAAAGATCCATTCAAGATTGGGGTTTAATATCTACAAGAAATTGATTTAAGACATCCTACATTATATATCCATTTGGTACATACATACTTGTGGATCCACGGATTCGAATCTGCCACAAGGGTTTCCATACATGCAAGGTGAATTTGTTTATTTACTTTGTTTTATTTATGCAATTTCAATTATACTTTGAGGTTAATTCTAAAATCAAGGTTTGACCAAGGCAAACCTCTCCCCCCCCCTCAACAAACAAATCTATTTTTCTTGCAGGTTCAGGTTTGGAATAGCGATTTGGACTGCAGATCCGGATACCCTTTTTGGCAAACTATTGGGATCTGGAAATAGATTTTCTCTCAAAGACTTTTGAGGTCAATTATACCCTAGGTTAGAATTGGAAATTTTGGTTCAATGGTGACATTGACTTGAGGGTCAAAATCAGAACTGCGTCAGATCAGAAAAATATTTTTGGGTTTTGTTTGTCTCTGCGTTTCTGTTCCAGATCTGGTTGCGGATTTTCCAGAAACTCAGTGCAGACCCCTAAAAATAGAATTCTTCATATCTTTAACATTTCAAGCTTAGTTCTTTTCTCCTATTCATTTCAATTAAATTTCTTAGCATTTCTAAACCTATTACACATTCTTTTCTATAAAATGGAATTTAAGATCTTCTTTATTCTTATTTCCAATCGTTTGATTCATTTATGCATTGATCCTTCCTTTGGGGTTAATCAATTTGGATCCTTCCTTTTTGTATTTAAGGATAAAAGGAACATCTTATTTATCCCTCACATTTCAATAATCATTCTAAGTTAAAATTTAACAACATCTATCTCATCTTAAGAAATTCATAATTCTATTTTCTTATGTTACATTTTGGTGAACCCGACGTGAAGACAACTCTTTCATTTTTGGTGTTAGATTTACATTTTTATATTAGATATTTTATGCATTATTAGATTAGATTTATTTTATGTTCTTGCATTTACATTTCAAAAACTAAAAATCAAAATCTTGTGTTTCCTAAATTAGTTCATTTGTATTGAATTGGTGTATGAGCTTTACCACTTCTAGTCCTACTTATAGTAACCCAGCTAGAAGAAGTCATAGACTTATGGGTTCTTTTGATCCTAAGTCTTCCTCTCCTTTCCTTAGGATCCCGGATGAAAATTTGACCATTCATGATTCCAATCCTTCTATGCAGTATAACTTTTCTCACTCATCTCATGATCAGGATGATGCTTTATGAGTTCCTCTTGAATAAGTGAAAAAAATTTCAACAAAACTTGATAAAATGGGAAAATGGCTTATTCAAGAAAACCATAATCAATATTCCATCCAAGATATAGAGGTTCTTAAGAAATTTATTCTTAATAGTGATCAAGGTGTTAATCTCTTGCATGGTATCACTCATCTTGTGCATTTGAATGTTAAACCTTTAGCTCAAGAGGCTCAAGATCTAGGATTCACTCCTCCTGTCACTAGTGAGGAACCTTCTTCTGTTCCTTTACCTATCATTCCTACTTATACTCCTTTGATGACTACATCTCTACCAATTTCATCTATTCCTGTGAGTGTTCCACCGATATCTCTACCTACCTCACAACCTTCATATCATAGTGTGCCTTTTACTTATTCCAATTCCCTTCCAACTATGGGTCCAAGTGTTCCACTATTTGTGTCTTCCATTCATGTCACTTCCTATACTTTTCCTAGTGTTCCTAATGTTTCTATGCCACCTATTTATTTTAATGATTCCACAATCATCAGTTTGGCTCAAACCGTGTCATCTTTACAACAAATTGCATCTTTAACCCAATCCAAGTTTAGCATTCCTACATGTGACATGGGTATTCCTTTATCCTTAGACATTATTTTTGCTACTCTCCCTCAGCAAGATGATATGCCTCGTCTTGAGAATTACAATGGTAAAGGCAATCTGGTTACTCATGTTAAAATATTTCAAATCCTTTGTAGTGATTATGCTCATGACCATGGGATTTTAGCTAAGTTGTTTGCTACAAATTTTTGTGATAATGCCTTGCAATGGTATTGTTCTTTACCTCCTTATTCTATTGATTCCTTTCCTAAACTTGCTAATACCTTCATCCAAAAATTTCAAAATAACATTGGTCCACAAGTGTCCTTAACTGATTTAATGCATTATAAACAAAACATTAAGGAAAAATTGACTAATTTTATTGGTAGATTTAAGCATTTGTATGCTCAGATTTCTTATCGTGTTCTTGATATTGATATTCACCATATGTTTATTTCAAATTTATAAAAGGATATTAAAAATAAGATTTTTCTTACTGAATTTACCTCTTTTCAACAACTTTGTGCAGCACTTCATCATTATCAATTACAAGTGATTCAATTTGAGAGAAACACTCCAATGGCTCCTATTCAAGTTGATAAGAGTGACGCTTCTCCTAATCCTAATAAGTTTCAGAAACCTAACAAGTATGTCAAGATTAATAAACAGACAAATGCGGTTGTTGGTGAGGTTGTTGTTGCATCCAAAAATGTCACTTCCACATCCACTGCTTTTCATATGAATTGTACATTTACTCCTCTCTCTAAATATTTACATTCTATTAAGAGTTGGTTGTTAAGTGCTAATATGATTACCTTGCCTCCTATTTGACCTCTTCTCCCTACCATGATGGCATCAAAATCCTTTGATTCTAAATCTTTTTGTCAATATCATCAATAAAATGGCCATGATATTGAAAAATATTATTCTCTAAAGCATAAGGTTCAAGATTTAATCGATTCTAATGCTTTATTTGTTGATAATTTTGATGGTAGTGGGAACAAATCTATCTCTCCTCCTAATCAAAACCTTCAAATCTATACGAATCCTTTACCAAAACATGATACTAATACCATCGCTCAACCATCTTCTATGGATATTGTTTACGATTCAAAGATGGATGATATTAATCACATTGTTAATCATGTGGAGTACATTGTTTCACCTCAACCTAATGTTCAAGATCAGTCGCCTCCACTTCTACCTCAAGTTCCACCTAAACCTCAGAAACAAACTAAGGATAAATGACCTGGGGAACTTTCAATTACCTTTGATGATTCTAAGACTATTAAGGGCTCCCGATGGTCCCCTTTATATTTATGCTAGGATTGCTAAGATACCTACGCATGACTATCTTGTTGATCCCACATCTTTAATAAATGTCATCACCGAGGAAAACCTATTTATGAAGAATTTACATCGTGATTATTACAATACATCTGACACATGGATCCAAACTTGTAATGGTTTTCTCTATCCTGCACTTGGTTCTATTAACTTGCCTATTGAACTTTGTGGTAAAGTTGTAGATACTACCTTCATTTTCGTTCCTACTACTGATCAAGTTCAAGTCAAATTTGGTTTTCCTTGGATAATGTCTATGCATGTTATTCCTTCTCCTATTCATAGATGTCTTAAGCTCATTCATAACGGCGAAGTGAAAATGATTAATCATAGTTTGTATCAACCTTCTAGGCCTAGAGATTGTGCTACTCTTGATTTTTTTTAGCCTTCATTACCTAATTCATGTCCTCCTTGCCCTGATAACCTTTTTCATTCATATCAAGCCTATGAACATCACAATATTGTTGAGTTAGGCCTGCCTTAGATAGATCTTAACCCTGGTCTTTTGCCTACTCCTTCCATACCTCCTTTATCCATTATAGCTAGCTCTATTACTCAAAATCCCAGTTTCACTTCTCAGCCTACTACGAATCCTACCAATCCTCCTATAGAACCTGTGAAGGAACCAATTGTTATTCCTCCTAGTTCTCAACATGTGTCAAACAAAGCAAAGTGTAACAAATCTGCTAATGAACATCGTAAGAAGCGTAGAGCTAATGCTAGGGCCCGTTCTTCTATTCTTCAAAATTATTTACCTTGTTTTGACCAACCTATGCATGATGTGTTGGAAGAAGTTAATTTTCATAATGATGTTAAGATGAATGAGTATGATGATCCTATTCGCATCTTGGATCCTATTTTAATTCATCTTGATGAGGAGGATACCCTTGATGATCCTATTGATCCTGGTGATGAATATGAGACCATCAATCTTGATACTGATTTACCTCATATGCTTTCAACTCAATTGATAATTAAACTAGTATCAAACATTGTGATTCTCAAGAGGATCCTTGTTTGGAACTAGCTATTATTCCTATTGTATTGGATATAGTCCCTCTTGCAAGTTTCCCACCTTCCCTAAATGATATAAACAAAGATGGGGAAACTAGGTGATGTGCCTGATTATCTTATCCTTCATGGTAGTCCTTTTTTTGTTTGCATGTTGTATTGTGCTTCTCCTGTAATGTGTTTGCTAAATGTTTGTTAGACTCTTTTATATGACCCTTGTTACTTTTTTGGTGCAAGGTGATAAAGGAATCAAACCTATTGTACAATTCCTCTATATGTATCTTTACTCTTCTATATGTTATTTTCATGTGATGTTGTACTTGTATTATTGGTCATAAAAGTTTTCCTTGTGTAGTCCACTTGGATCTACAGTAGCACTGATTCTTTTTGGTCTCCACGTTGTGGTCCGAAAAGACTCTTCTTCGTAACTCTTGAGTTTTCTTTCCTCCATTGTGATTGCAGTTCTACTTTATTTGGGGAATGATGTCAATTCATTTGCAATAATATCATATCTATATATAAATATTATCCTATGATCATACTGACCCCACAGTAGGTAGATCCTTCTATCTTCTTTCTATGTTTATGTGGTATTTTGCTTGATTTGTCTTCGTTTGGGGGAATCTCATAGTGGAAACATAATCAGTAGAGTTTTTTATGTTTCCATTAAATTCATTGCTCTTGTTAAAGTGTTGGCAATGAATTTAGCATGGGGGAATATTCTCTACTCACTTTTTACATACACACATTCAAAATATTTTCAAAACTTATAAATTTCTCCCTTTATGGATTAAAGACTAATCCTTAAAGCATGGATTTTTACCTTATAGGATCTCTTGATCCCTCCAGTTTAAATTTATATAGGTTTCTTGATCCCTCCAGTTTCAATTTACAATGTTTTGATCCCTTAAGTTCGTAAGGTGTCCTTAAGACCGGATCTCCTTGATGGGTTGACTAGTGAGTAGCCACATCCACTAGGTGGTTCAACTCCATCTTTCCAATTGCACTATTTCCTTGTGTGGTTCACAATGGGACATAAGTTCTCATTGGGCAAGGTAGTCACACCCTCTCTCTTTTTCTCCTTAACTGGTGATATCACTCTTATCAGGATCTTAGGGTTGATAAAGACTTAAGTCCTTGGGGCCTTGAGGATTCCTTTGTCCCTTTTGATTTCAATAAGATTATCTTTTCTTTGTGATCTCCTTTACCAAGATTTTGCATCGAGTCCATACTCTTGCTAAAGTGGGGGCTAAATATATAGTTAGAAAATGGAAGCACTTCCATTGTAGACTAATTTATCCTTCCAAGTAAGTGGTTTGGGGTCATGTCAAGTGCCTTCAATGGATCTTTGACTTGGATCTGGCTTTCTCCCTTATTTTGCCCCATTTCTCACTTTTTCCCAGCCTATTTTTGACACTCTAAACTACAAACTCAGATTTTTTACCTCAGGGTCAAAATCAACCTTTCTGGGTCAAGGTTGACCTCACCCTTGACCTAGGTCAGAATTGACCTTTTCTGACCCAAGGTCTAGATTTCATGTTTTCGGGTGTTGGGCTTTGAAAAAGTTTAATTCCCGCTTTCGGGTTGGCTATTTTGGGTTTTGAAATGATGACTCTTGAAATTATATTTAATATAGGTCCTCTTCTAAGGGTATAGGTCTAATTGAAATTTAATTCTCCTATGTAGTCCTATCTAGAAGATTGTGCCCTAGATTCACATATAAGGAAGCTTTCTCCTCTCATTTTCTCTAAGACTTGAAATAATAAAACCATGATCATCAACTATTGAAGACTTAAGAAGTGAAATCCAAAGGTGAAGAAGCAAGATTTAAAGCAAGCCAAGTAGCCATTGAAGCATTCATCCATTCTCAAGCATTCAAGCACTTCTCAAGCACTCAATTCATCAAGGAGATCCATTGGTAGCCATTGAAGGATTCAAGCTCTATGGAGCCCTCTTGTTGAAGATGTCTCCATCTACATTCCTCCAAGCCTCTTCATATTCAAAGATCCATTAAAGATTGGTTTTGAAGATCTACAAGCAATTGATTTGAGACATCCTACATTCTACATTCTACATCCATTTGGTACATACATACTTGCGGATCCACAAATTCAAATCCGCCACAAGATTTTCCATACATGCAAGGTGAATTTGTTTATTTACTTTTTTTTATTTATCCAATTTCAATTATACTTTGAGTTCAATTCTAAAACTAGGGTTTGACCAAGGAAAACCCCTCCCCCCAACAAAAAAATCCATTTTTCTTGTAGGTGCAGGTTCGGAACAGTGAGTTGGAGTGTAGATCTGGATACCCTTTTCAAAAAACTATTGGGATCTGGAAACAAATTTTCTATCAGAGACTTTTGAGGTCAATTTTTCTCTAGGCCGGAATCATAAATTATAGGTCAATGGTAACATTGACTTGAGGGTCAAAATTGAAATTGTGTCAGATCAGAAAAATATTTATGGGTTTTGTTCGTCTCTACATTTTTGTTCCATATTTGGTTGCATATTTTCCAGAAACTCAGTGTAGACCCTCAAAAATAGCATTCTTCAGATCTATAACATTTCAAGGTTAGTACTTTTCTCCTATTCATTTCAATTAAAGTTCTTAATTTTTTCTAAACCTATCACACATTCTTTTCTATAAAATGGAATTTAAGATCTTCTTCTTTATTCTTATTTCCAATCGATTGATTCATTTATGCATTGATCCTTCCTTTTTGTATTTAAGGATAAAAGGAACATCTTATTTATCCCTCACATTTCAATAAACATTCTAATTTAAAATGTAACAACATCCATCTCATCTTAAGAAAGTCATAATTCTATTTTCTTATGTTACACTAAGCACACAAGCTCTGATACCAATTGTTAGAATAACTGAGAGGGGGGGTGAATCAATGGCCTCACAAATATTCTAATAAATCAACCCAAAAACTTAGTACCACAATATTAAGCCTCTAGTTATCTTCAATCCTACAAGATGAATGCCTTGAAATAATCTTAACCAATAAATACTGCTCAGAGTTCACTGTTAAATCGTATTCTTACTGTTTACTGATTAGCAGTATTTCATTTACCAAAATATAGTAAATTACTTAGTGTATACCGATCAATCTAGATATAGTTATGTGTAATGCAAAATTATACTAAAGTAATGACTCATAAACACATTGACACATGGATTTTTAATGTGGAAACCCTGTTAAGGGAAAAACCACTTGGGAGTGGTAATCCAAAATTTTCACTCTTCTGAAGTGAGCTCAGTGAAGAGCCAACCCTGTTAAAGGTTACAAACACACTGTTAGGTGTGACCTTGTTAGAGGATTTAAATAGAATATTTTGTCACTTGATATCTAGCATCTCTATGCTACCTTGTGTATAGCCAGAAAATTGAAGCACTTCCATTGTAGACGTGTTTAGCCTTCTAAGTAAGCAGTTTGGGGTCATGAAAAGCACCTTGAATGGTTTCCTAATCTTGACATGGCTGCTCCCCTATTTTGTCCCTCTTTCCACTCCTGTTTAGCCTGATTTTTGCATTCTGAACTGCAGACTGGTGATTCTGGGCTTCAGGGTCAGGGTCAACCTTTTAGGTCTATGTTGACCTCAACCCTGACCTAGGTCAGGTTCAACCTCAACCATGACCTAGGTTAGGGTCAACCTTAACCCTGACCTAGGTCAAGGTCAACCTCGACCTTGACCCAGGGTTCAGATCCTAGGGTCTCACAGTTTCTGGAGGTCGGCCATTGCAAAAAGTATTTCCCACTTCTGGGTTGGCTCTTTCGGGTTATCAAGTGTTGATTCCTAAATTATATTAATATAGGTCCTCTCCTAGGGGTAAAGGCTTTAATTGGAATTTAATCCTCCTATGTATGCCTCCTTAGAAGATTGTTCCCTAATTTCATATAAAAGGGAAGCTTTCTCTCTCATTTTCTCTAAGTGAGACTAAGCCCTCTATTGAAGCATTACAAATGATAACCATCATCAAGCAAACTATCTTCAAGGGTGATTCAAGCAAGCTAAGGAGAAATATTTCAAAGCAAGCATTCATCCATTCAAATATCCATTTTCATGAAGGAGATCCATTGGAGGCCATTGAAGGATTCAAGCTACATAGTGCCTTTTTGGTGATCTCTCCATCCACCTTCTTCTAAGCTTATTCCAAATTTAAGAACCCATTCAAGACTTGGTGTTGGAGATCTACAAAGCAAGAGATTGAAGACATCCTACCTTTCTACATTCCACATTTTGAGGCATACTTGTGGATTGAAGGATTTGAATCCGCCATAAGGACTTTTTCAAGCAAGGTGAATTTATGCATTTACTTTGTCCATTTCTACAATTTCAATTACATATATTTGAGGTTAATTCCAAAACCAGGGTTTGACCAAGGCAAACCCCTCCCCCACAACAAAAAATCCCCTTTTTCTTGCACGTACAAGTTCAGAATAGTTGATTTGAGACTAGATCTAGATACCCTTTTTAGCTTTCTTTTGGATGGCGCGAACAGATTTTTTGTCAGACCTGTGTAGGTCAAGGTCGACATTATTGGGTCAGGGTTGACATTTGTGGGTCAAGGTCAACCTTTTTCATAAGATGACATCAGAATAGAAAAATATTTCTGGGTTTTGTTTGTCTATGCATTCTGGTTTGGGATCAACTGTCATTTTTCCAGAAACAGTCTATAGACCTCAGGAAATAGCATTCTTTGATCTCCAATATTTCAAGGTTAGTGCATTTCTCCCATTTCTTCAAATACTATCATATATCATTTCTATACATATAATTAACATAATTCAAGGTATCTCTCTTGTTATTCTCCTTTCCAAATAGTTGATTCATTTCTGCATTAGCCCTTCCTTGGGGTTGATCAACTTGGATCTCTTATTTGTGCATTTGAAAATAAAAGAGAAACATCTTATCTTCTCCCTAATCACAATTACAATATACAATCAATACAATTCAATATAAA